>VBVR01004188.1:0-15102 GCA_011638315.1 Tetramorium parvispinum
ATTTTTCTTTTAGAACTGACTAATCACGGCTATTCTTCTAAAGAATGGAATAACCGTGATTGGTCAGTTCTAAAAGAAAATTAACCCGAGTTGGGTTAACCCGGCTCAGTCGAAAACGCTATATAGTTCACGTCACATAAATTATAGAGATTTTTCAGTACTTGCAGTGAATATTGGGCCGCATTCAGCAGACCAAACCGCTGAGTAGCGGTCGAACGTGATTGGTCGAGTCGAACTCTTACTTTTAGAACCGACTAATCAACGTAGAGTGTTGATAAGACGAACTCAACATGTTGTGTCTGCTGAACGCGGCCATTGAAACGCAGCCTTGGGCTTCGTTCCGAAATTCACTGCCAGTACTGAAAATCTATAATGTGCGTAACATAAACTATAGATTTGTAGTACTGGCAGTGAATAACGGAACGTAGCCTTGGTAGACCTGTCCGAGCAGGTTATTCGCATGCTCGCACACTTTCGTTCAAATTCAATTGAAGTCCGTTACTCTCGGTAGATACCGGCCATCGTTTTCTATGCGTGAATTTAATTCTAAAGAAGGTGAATTTCTAATTAAATATCTGAAAACATATAAACATTGTGCGATGTGAGAATTGTAATAGAATTGACAATGCGCCTTCTATTAAGTTTAATATATTTTAATTGCTGTGTTCGATAACGAGGCTAGTATTTGTATTGCAAAGTAAACAATCTAATGTATATCTGATTTACAGTTTATCAAGAGATTATACGGGATGGATCCGCCTTTTCCGACATCTGAAACCGAGAAACCGGAAAACAGACTTCGTTATAGCGTACTACTTGCCCCATTTCAGCCAGCAACAAGAATCGAATTGGAGACCAAGATAAATGTCAGCATAGAATGTCATTTGGATGTAAGAAACAATGGCGACAAGACATTAAAGGTATGAAAAATGTCACGCGTTAAGTATCTTGATTTTTCTTTGTGTGAAATAATGAATACTATGTATATAACTGTAATTAATTCTTCTTTGTGTGAAATAACGAATACTATATATATAACTAAAATGTTTTTAAATACTCTTACAATTTGACCTTTACATTTTAATTGTTTTGTTTACTGATACTTTTAGGTATCAATAACAAAGCTACCACCTGCGGAACGTCGAATTGTTTTGAGTTTGCCCGAACTGGAAATTCAAGGCAACAGCAGCGGTACAATAAATATCAAATGGTTGCCCAGAGAAGCGGGATGCTGGCGGGATGTGCTACAGCTTACTGATAGTAGACGAATTAAATATGACATTATTATTGCATCAACTTCCAAGGACTATAAGAAAGGCAACAGAACGAGAAGGAGGCTGAATCCTACTCTATCAGTATTAAACTCGAATTTTTCTACGTCAAACAGACAAGTTCATCGAAATAACTCGCTGGAAGTTCCAGCTATCAGTCAGTCTCTGGTCAGTGATCTTGGTCCACAAGTAAAACAATGTAAATCCAACTGTAAGAGTAATCTAGATAAGGAGAATATCTTAGATCAAATTAACGAACCAAAGACTCACACGTCGCGAATAAACGTTGATAAAATCAATGGAACGTATCAGAGTGGGCATGACAAACTGGAAAATATTTTGTGTGAGCAAAATACAAATGTATGGAACGACGGTAGTGTTTTGCCGCAAGTCTTGCTTTCTCCGAAGCCGCAAGATATACGCAGAGCCACGTATATTAAAGAAAAGAAACCTTGCAGCAATATACTGTACGAGTGCAATGAAGAAGTTGAAAATACAGAGTGTAACAAGGCGCAGTCCGACTTTTCCATACTTCTAAATAAACTTACATTCACATCTTCGGATGTAATTTCGAGTTCTCTTGAGCCAGTGAGAAGGGAGTCAACGGAATCCACAGCTTCGCAGATTGTAGATACGCACAGAACGTTCAATATCAGTCACAGTAATTTCTTTGAGACGCCCACAATTTATGATGCAAAGATACCTGCCACTCTAGCACCTGCATTACAACCAGCAGGCGTGCACTTGTCGCCGATTAAATTTGACATATGCTCTCTCATGAATCACAATATCAAGGATTTAATTTCGTCGACGCCGATTCAATTTCAACATCATGTTTTACCGAAAGATCCTAATGAATACACAAAACATTTCGTGGTGGACATAAATCCAAAAATTCAAACTGATTGCGAATACTTCAGTTTTGAACTTATTCCAAAGAATGTTGAGACGTCTAAAAAAGTAGGAGATGTATATATCGAGATTTCTCCACCGAGAAAGCATTTCAACCCCAATATGGTATCTATGTCAGTATCGAAGCTTAGTGGCGCAAAAACCGGTAGAATTACAAAAAATAATACCTTGTGCAACGGTGGAAAAAAATTACAGCTAAGCACGCCATCTGGAAGTAAGTCTTACCTTAAAAAAAAAATTGTATTTTTAATATTAATTCTGATTTATGTGTTATAATTGCAGAAAAGATTACGAAGAATATACCAGCGATTAAGATTAACAAATCATCCCTCAGTCACTTGCATGATATAAAGTGGCATAATTCGTCGACAACTAAAGATTCGAATTTTAGAATACGAAACAAAGAGGAATACTTCATCTATGAAACATGCGAACTGGACCCTTTCGCACCATCTACAACGGAGGATCCATTTCTCAAAAAGTTAGCTGAACTCTGTAATTCAGAGAGAATATTTTACATTAATGTTGTATATAAATCCAGAATTTATAATTTACGTTGATATAATTTTTTCTTCTAATGTCGTTTCTTTACAATTCTATAAGTTTTAATTTTTTTATATTCATACATTAACATACAAGAAAACATTGCTGTTTGTTAATGTAAATTTCTAATTGAATTCAACGAATTGAACAAAGACTGAAAAATTCATTTTATTATCAATAGTGTAGTGCATTTTGACGAGCCGTGGCTGCAGCAGCAAGAGTTTGTATTTACGAAGTGGTTAAATGCTTTGCTATCTTCGCCGGAAGACTTGTCTGTCGACATTGAAACTGCTGTAGCGGACGTCGGCAAGGTATGGCAAACATGCAAAGCGCAGAAGAATACTGTATTGGCAGAAACCAAGGAGGCTGTATCTGCTAGGTGCGCATTATATTAATAATTTTAATAGAAAAATCTTCTAAAAATTATAACAAAATTAATCTTAAACAACCACTAGTTAATGGCAATTATTTTAATTGGTAATTTTTTTCAGGTATCATACAAATACAAGATTAAATACATTACGAAAAGCTGCAAATGCCATGTTTAAACGAGATGAAGTCGCGCAAATTCTCTCACGTACTAACTTATACATCATGAAAGGAACTTTGTGTATTAGATCAGATCGTAATCTTCATCGTGATATCGGTACGTTAAATAATTTTTTTTTGTATTTGCGTATTCTTGAAATTACAAATATCCAATTCTCACTTTTCTAAACTTTAATTTTCTTTATGATCAAAGAAAGCTTTCCAACTGATAAATCTTGTGCATACATTATAATGTTCTAAAGCCAATGACTTGAAAACAGGTTTGCAGAAGCTCATATTGGGCTTATTCCTGAGTTACAATCCTCTGTGGCTACGTATCGGTCTAGAAACCGTATACGGTGAGAACATTTCCCTACGCTCGAACAACGATATCGTTGGGCTAACTCGCTTCTTATTAACGAGATTTTTTTCGGATCCACGACTAACGAAGATGCCCAGTTACCATAAAACCGATCCGAGCCAAAAGTTCGTCACGCAGCTGAACCAGTTTATTCTGAGAAAATTCCTGTTTCTGATATATTTTCTGGACTATGCGAAGCAGCATAAGTTGATCGGCCACGATCCATGCCTGTTCCACAAACGCGCCCAGTACAAGGAGAGCCGCGAGATCTTGCTGAGTTTCTCGCGCGAGGTCCTAAGCGGCATCGGCGACGTGACCAGACTGCTGCGTGGCCACGACTACGTGCTCACTTATCGGCAAACCTACATCGAGGAGTATGATTACGCGGTAGTGAATATACGGCACGATTTACGCGACGGCGTGCGACTGTGTCGTGCGATGGAGCTCATCACCGGCACTCGAGGATTGACCCAACGTTGCCGGGTACCGGCGATATCGCGTCTGCAGAAGGTACACAACGCAGATATGGCTTTGGCTGCATTGCGTCAGGCCGGCTTCGTTCTCGAGGGTAACATAGACGCAAAGAGCATCGCCGACGGTCACTGCGAAAAGACTCTGTCGCTCCTTTGGCAGATTATTCATAAGTACCAAGCGCCACGGTTTGACCGGGCGGCACGCGTGATCCAGAGGATGTGGCGGGCGCAACTCTGGTACATTCGCGTGAGGAACTTCTTGCGCGCACGCAGAAATCAGGCCGCGATAATAATCCAACGCGCATGGAGGCGCAAAATAAACCCGTCCTTGAGCGCGATCGAAATTGATTGTAACACTGAGGAACGCAAGAGGTATTTGTGCATCCGAACAGCCACGATACAACTTCAGAGATGGTGGAGGCAGGTGCGAGGGAACACGGAAAATCTGCAAGAGCTAAGAAGAAGGCACAAAGCAGTGGTTACGTTGCAAAGAAGATGGAGAGCCACATTGTTGATGCGAGCTCAACGAAGTCAGTATCGCAATTTGAGAAATGCTACGTTGACGATTCAAAGCCGTTGGAGAGCAACGCGAGCAATGAAATTGCAACGTTCCGAGTATCTCGCTAGCAAAAACGCCGCCATAATAATACAGCTCTGGTGGACGTCTGTAAAAGCTATGCGGAAACAACATGAATGGTTTCTTCACTGCAGAGAGAACGCTTGTATCATTCAGGCTTGGTGGAGGCGACACTTGTTGCTACGAAAAGCGCGCGATGACTTTCTGCTGGCGCGAGCTGCCGCGCGCACCATCGAGAGATGGTGGATAAGCGTCATCCAAAGGAAGAAGTACCTCCTATATCGGAAGAGCGCTATTATCATTCAGAGAACGTGGAGAACGTACCGAGCGCGCAGAGAGAGCCTCAAGCGAGAAGTCGCCTGCTTGAAGATACAAACGTGGTGGAGAGCCGCGACGTGCTCGCGCAGATACAGACTCCAGAAATCTTGCTGTGTGAAATTGCAACATTGGTGGCGCGGAATCAAGCTTATGAGACGTCAACGCTCGGAGTTTCTGCAACTGCGAGAAGCGGCATGTATTATACAGAAGAACTGGCGGGCGAGAACAGCCAGGAGGGATTACTTGAGGCAGCGGCGAGCAGCTTTGCTGATACAATCGTGGTACCGTCGTGTCCGTTTGGCAAAGACCATTCGACGACGTTACTTGGAGACGAGATGCGTTGCGATACGGATACAGAATTGGTGGCGCAACGTGACAGTGGCCCGTCAGGAACGGAGAAGATATCTGCAGCTTCGCAAGAGCACCATTCTCCTGCAGACTCATTGGCGTCGACGTGTCTTAGCTCGCGCGGATCGCCAGCGATATTTGACGAAGAGGAAGGCGTGCGTCACTCTGCAATCCTGGTGGCGAATGATCAGAACAAGAAACGAGTACAAACGATACAAAACTTACGTGCTGATAATACAGAGAACGTGGCGTGCGAAGAAGATCGGTCGCACCACGAGGATGGAATATCTCCTGCTGACTCGCGCGGTCGTAGTCATGCAAGCACGCTGGAGAGGTTTAACGGCGAGGAAACGATTCGTCGATTTGCGTCAGGCCACAATAGTCATCCAGACTTTCTGGCAAGCTTATGTTGCTGGTAGACGAGAGAGACTGCATTACCTGTCTTTGTGCCAGGCAGCGATCACGTTGCAACGGCGCTACAGGCAAAAAAGAATGGAGCGCGAAGAACGACAGTACGAGATTGCTTTGAAGATTCGAGACGAATGCGGAGAAGCTATCCAGGTGGATGAGGACGTTACCACGAAACTCGCACGTACGGGCAGCGACTATTGGCAAGAGATAATCAGCGTGTTGCGCAGCTACTGCAGCGTCGGAATACTGCTCACTTGCCTGAATAGCTTAGGTAAATGATTCTC
This sequence comes from Tetramorium parvispinum, assembly GCA_011638315.1. Classification (NCBI taxonomy): domain Eukaryota; kingdom Metazoa; phylum Arthropoda; class Insecta; order Hymenoptera; family Formicidae; genus Tetramorium; species Tetramorium parvispinum. The sequence goes on from VBVR01004188.1 coordinate 6,027, forward strand.
ATTTGAGGAATAATACTGCTAAATGACAATAAATAATAAATAATTCATTTTCTTCCACAGATACTATAACGATATTGTCACCGACCGTTTGCATTATTCTCTGCGAGCTGAACCTGGCCGATGACATTTATAATACAATAGCACAGAACAACAGATCGCTACCGTGGATGAAGGTCTGCCTGCGAGCGTGCAGCATTCTGATCACTCTGGCAAAGTATTCCTATACAAGAAAATACGTTCTCAAGGTAAGTTTAAAAACAAGTTGATGGTTTAGCTTTTTTCTAACATAATTCTTTAATACGTCATTTAAATAAATATTTTGTATTCATTGTTAGAAAGAATATGCATTGGCGTTAATGAAGCTTTTGAACGGATCGTTGAAAGATAAGGAGGTATTTCTGCATTGTGCTACTTTAATATGGCTGCTCAGCCAGGATGAAGATTACTCGAAGGTACAACTTATTAAATTAGACTGAGAATATATATTTTCAAATCCTACAACTTTTATAGCACTCATTATATTTCTTATTTATTCTTAAATATTCTAGTTTTATAAATTCTTTAAAAATTTTTTTAATAATTTTTCATTATACATTTAAACGCTTTTATACTCTTTTGTACATCCTTAAATTTTTTTAACTTATTTTTATATATTTTTTTCAATGTTTCTCAGACTATAGCAATATGTCCGCAAATAAATTGGCTGATGAAAAATATTCAACAAAAAGTTCTGAAGGACACCGCAGAGGTTACATTGCAAAAATTTAAGGACTTGGAAAATTTGTATCCAAATTGTGAACCTGATCGAAACAACCCGCAGAAACCGCGTCTGTTTGCCGACATGAGGTTAGCCGTTGCAGCTATTGTTAGAAGAACGTGCACGTGATATTAAAATTGGTAATTATTTTCGTTAAATTAAAAAATTTCTGTTTGCGTACTGTTGTTCTGAATTATTGACTAATCCTTATTAGATTCAAATCATAAAGAGATAAGAATGTTAAACTACACATCTAAACTTTTAAAGAAATAATTTAAAAGCATGAACAAGACTTAAGCTTGGAAAAGTGTCATCTTTATGTACATATCATCGATGAAATTAAGTGAAGACAATCTCGCGACTATAAAGTCGCAAAAATCAAGACAATTAAGTTTTCATTCTGCTTTAATAACCGACTCATTCCTAAAAACGTGGCAGAACGCTGGCAACGATGACAACTCGATCTGCGTATAGTACAATAAGATATAAATGTAAATTTTATTTACAGTGAATATTTACTCACAAATAAAATTAATAATAATAATAATGCCGGGATGACGATGACAATGATAATGACGATGATCGTAATAATGGTGACAATATGACAGTGACGATGATAAATTATAACTATATAATAGTGATAAAACCGTAATTAGCAACAGCAGCAGTAGACTCTAGTAATAATGATTGTAGTGGTAGTTAGTCGTAGCGGTAGCAATAGTTGTATTTTTCTTGACTTAATTATCATGTACAGACTTAAGTTCTTTGATCTGCTTAATCAGATACGCCTTCTCGTCATTGAACTGCTCATCCTCGGAACGATCTGTGTGGAAGCGCGTCAGGAACTCAATCAACTTCTCCTGATTGCGGAGCAAGATGTCCAGAATGGGTTTCGGCTTGTTGGGATTCGCCACAAATACCTGGATACAATCAAAAGAGACCATATAAATTAATATCCATTCTTTCCTTCTGTTTCTCTTTCTCTTTCGATGAAATTTCTTTCGTTTCTTACATCTATTGGAACGATTATTTAAACTCAGAAAGAAATTAATCTGATATATCAAATATTGAGAAGCTTTTTGATTTTTTATTGATATAGAGGAATTTAATATTAACCCGAATTCGCGAAATTAAAGATTTAAACTTGTGTTTATATGAAATGTTGAATATTACCTTGAAAACGTGGAAAGCCTCAAACTGTATATTGCGAGATTTCTCCTTCAGCATGTTCATCATTAATTTCAAATTATCTGGATTTGATATATATCGTGTCATAACCTGCAACAATAAAGTTTAACATGAGAAATAATTCTAATGATAGGTTGCTTGTCAATAGCTTCTCACAAATGCAACGAAAGGAGCATTAAATGTTCGAGTTGTCGAGAAGTGTTGTCAAGAATGTTTCATTATAGTATCACTATTAATTTAGATTATATTGCAATGTATGTTTGTCGTAAGATTAAGTAACTTAAATAATTATTCTATTTAACAATTTTTTTTCACGAATATAAGTGCAAGTTATATATCTTAAGAATGTTTACACAAATTGTTGCTGTTTATTAACATTTCTTTTGTATATGAATTTTTTATATATTGACTTTTTTTATAATCGAGGAATGTATGCTGAAAAAATATATCTTCTTTTTCTAAAAAATATTGTTTATATTATTTAGACGGGCGATATATCCAGTGACGTTATGTGCATCTAATGCAGAAATTATTTCACACTTCAAGATGCGTTTAAAAAAAATCTCCCTTTAATTATATGAATATGAATGATTATCGCTCCTCCGTGAAACCAGATATACTTACTGTAAAATTGTGTCTATCGAGCAATAGCTCGCCCAACAGTTTTAAACTTTGTCGTCGTGTTACATAGTTTTCTGAATTGAGTAACCTCTGATAGTGCGAGAAAACTTTATCGTAATGCATCTCTAAGAATTCGGCGCTGAGTATTTTATGCCTCGTAAGTAATTCCTGGACAGAATCATTAGTTGCTTGATTAACATAATATTATTGATATAGTAAGTGGAACATTTCTTAAAGAATATTTAAATATTTTAAGCGAAAGAATAAAATTAATCGTAAAACAAAAAGAAATATTTCTCATTGCTTCTTATATTCGTGTTGTAGAACATGACGTACTTTAAATGTAGAGAAAGCGTCAGACGCAATATCGAACGTAGAGACCTCGACATATCTGAAGAAGTTGTAAAAATCATCCGAGTAGATCATGATCTTGGCCAGGGCTTCGTATCTCGCGCACTCTCGCAACATTGTGCCACAGTTGAGTGCGATATCTTGGTGCTCGTAACTGCAAGACAAAATGTAATCAATAATATACTTTTATTATTCCGTTGGCATCGCATGAGGGAAAAGACTCACCCAGACATAAGTGTAAAAAGAATTTCAGGTTTGGTACATATGTATTCTACGGTGGGTGATCTAGTTCCAATCTGCCTCCGCAGAATGTTATTGAAGACCTGTGCGACATCCTTTTTTCCCTTAATAAGGAACAGAAAGATTTCATTCAACAAATTGCTAATTTATTCTCGCCAAGGAAAGCCGTTAATTGTTTCATTAAACATTACTTGATTTATTAAAACAATTTGCATAAACATTAAATGCTGCTTTAGAACTAGAATTTTTCTTACATCCTAGGCGAGCACTCTAATGCTGCACTCTCTAATAGATATTCTGATATTTAGTAATAATTTCGCATACATACATTTTTCTCTTTGCCACAAAAAATATTTGAACGATTCGTTCGGATTGTTTCATGTATATTGAAGGCGTACCTCGAAGTCGATGCGACTCAAATTTTGCACAAGCAGAAGTAACAGATTGCTGTTGTACAATTCCTGGGCCAGTTGCGCTACCACGATGTCTGCCTGCGGCTCTGTCTCGGCCGTGCCATATAGCATGTTTTTTATATGCACAAGATTCTTGCTCACATCTTCTTGCGCCTAAAAGGGGATGTATTTCATCGTAGAAACCGACGTGTATCCGCAACAACGTACCTTCTCTACCTTCTTGTCACCGCGCTCCAACGCGTTTACCGCCTCCTTGAGAGCCTTCACCACTTCCGCTGGACTCTTCTGGGACTTTCCAAACAGAGGCATGTTTTCTTAGAATGTATGCACCTTGTGAAACATATCCGAAAAAAAGAAACAGACGTTCTTTATTACTGCGCTGCTAGAGAATATCCTTAAAAATGTTTATGAAGTCTGAAAGAATATTAGATTACATTTACATGTCGCTATTAATCCGATTTAATAATATCCATAGTTTCATGTTCAGAAAAGATCAATAAGAAGTTTGGAGCTGCTTCTAGCAGGGTTGGGGAAACGGTCTCGAACCTTTCATTTATTCTTTCTGGAACTATGGATATTATTAAACTCAATCAATAGTGACGTGTAAACATAATCGATGACAACTGCTATTTGCATGAAATGCAATGGGAAGCGAGTATTATGAGACACTTGAAACGATATGTTGCTACACAGCCAAAATGGAGCAAGAGACATATATACAAATAAAGACAATAGAGATACACGACTGCAAATGATTCGTATCCTTGTGAACAGGGTATGTCATAAGAGACCATCAGACTCGATTGTATCGTGAAAAGCAAGTGTTTTGCTTCACGAAACAAGGACATCGAGTACAGCTGTGTCGCCGCAGCTTCACAAGACGTAGCGGAGGATACGGTTCGCAAAAATTGGCTCTTTAAAGAGCAGCTCTGTGCAAATCATGTCCATCTACCTTCTGGCTCTCTACGAATCGCAACCACACGTGGAAGCCACGACGCGGCGCACCCTCAATGTCATCGATGCTCGATCACGGTGACGACAGCGAGCATCCCGTCTCGATCTCGTGGCACGCGCGGAGGAGCGGAAAAGGTCGTCCGTGCCGAGGCGCTCTAACCTCGAAAGGCGATCGAGCGGTCCGTCGAGCGTCACCTGACCGAAATGACCGAGCGAAACGTCGAGGCGAAAAGGAGGTCGTCCGCGCGCCGAGTCGTCCACGACGACCGAGGATGCGTCGCGCGCGCGGAGGACGAGGGGGGGATGGGGGAGGGATCCGCGAGCGGTTGATCGACTCGACGCGGCGGACGAGACGTTGCCTCGTCGCGCGCGCGAGGAGGTTACGAGGAGGTTGCGGATTCTAACCTAAAATCCGACCGCTTACCATGCAACGGGGGTCCGAGCGGGGGTTCAAAGCGTCTCGCTCGCGGGGCTCGGACGTGCGCATACAAACGTGCGTTGAGGAGCTGCCCCTGGCTGCGGCGGCGGCGGTGGCGAGCGCTGACGGATGCGTACGGTGCGTGTCGAGAGGCCTATGTGCGTGTCACATCAGAGAGACCCTCGGTCGTGCGCGCACGGGTACGGTGACAGACGGTGAACGGGTGGCCCTTCTGCCCGTCTCTCGCGGCTCCTATATACGTTTGCGATTTCTCGCTACACGCGGCTCCGCGATGCTGCGGCGCGACGTATCACGCGTACGCACGTAACGTATATATGGGGTGAGTCACGAGACCGCTGGAGGACCGCGGCGACCGCCAAGGTGCTCGCGCGGAGACTCAGCTGGCGCGAGGCTTGTCGAACGCTGGTCGATCGTGTGGGGCCCCTCTCAGGCGTGCATGAGCCGGACGAGGCCGAGCGTCAGCGATCGCGACGTAGCCACGGACGGATCCGCTGGTCGAGTCGCTCGACTTTACGGCTCACCCTGTAGTACGCGATATGACGGCTTAGAACATGTATACTGGTGGAGGGGCCATAACTGATTGTCGTTATCCCAGTGTGCCTCTGTCCTTGTCTGTCCGTTTAAGCCCGTCGCATACGCATACACATACACACACACATCCTTTTCGCGAGAGTTGGTTAGGGTGAAATCACACGGTACGGAAATCAGCGTGCGCATTCGAACAGCCAATCAGCGCTGTTCCCGAAAATGATACGTTCCGGGAAATAATACATAAATAAAAAAATTATTATTTTAAAACAGTAATATTTGTTAATTTTATTCAAGTATTCTATATTCTATTTAAAATGTCGAAATAAGCATTACTCCGACAGTATTGAGCAAATTTTATTTAAAATCATATTACAAAAATTGTTTTTGAATCCTATGATACATTTTTGGTCATTTTCCTTTTTTTTGTCTGTGTCTGGAGTTTTTAAGCAGATTAAAAATGGATAATAAATTGTTGGTGTTACAAGAAACTATTAAAATTTTAATGAAAGTTTGTGTGAAAACTCCAATATTAAGGCCAGCACCACATAATTCCGTAAGAACGTAACAGTAAGGAAATCGACCAATCCCAATCCAGTATTTGGTTCTCCGTGAACCCTCTGTTATCAAGTACTGGATAGAGATTGGTCGATTTCTTTACTGTTGTGCGAAGACCTTACCTTTACCAGCCTTTACCTACCGTCTCCGTCTATCGACGGACCTTGGAATTTAATACTTAAATAATTTAAATATTTAAAGTTACGGATTTAAAAACATAAACAAAATTCGGGATAATTGCCAAGTTTTTGAAACACAAAGTAACTAGCCAAAATAACTTTATTCTAGATTATAAAGACGTTCTTATGCTAAGCATAAACGCAATATTATTTATCCCCTGATTGTACTCGTACACGAATGTGCATTATTAAATATATCTTTGTTGTATAATATTAAAAACAGGAAGTTAATAAAACCAATAAATGAGTAAGGAATTACCACACTACAAAACGACACAGCCAAAAGCGAACGATAAAGCGTAATTTTAATTGACCAGTGATTGAAAGAATCTGCATTAAGCAAATCGATAAATTTTTAAATTAATAATTTTGTACGTTTGTTAGAAGCGTTTCATCTGCATACAATTATAGCTGAATTAACGGTGTAAATCAGTGTCAAACCGTTTTCGAAGAATGTTTTCGTATAATGCAGTAATGAATTATCAGTGATTGTTCTTCCGATTATCTGACGTTAATAGTTTCCGTATAAGGCTCATTTTTGCAGAAGATAATTTATCTTTCTTATCTTCCTTGATAAAGCGAACTGCCTTATGCTCCTTGATCATTTCACTTTCGTCGTGGGAACTCTCGAAGCACGAGGGACAGTAGAGATCGCCTGTACAACCCGTGCATCTGTATAGATCCGATTCATTCGCGGACCGCGAGCACATAACGCACTCATTTTTATTCTCATCTTCATCTTCATTCTCGTCTTCTTCCTCGATTTCCATGTTTGGTGGAGTCTGATTTTTCAACATAATTTTATGTAGAAATTAAATAATTGTTAAATATACAGGGTGTCCGGTAAAGATTGAATCAATGCTCGTGAACAGATAGAACGGATTAAACTGAGTCGAAAAGTCCTGTACCATTTTGCAATTTTCGTAATAATTAACGAGTTATTAATTGTTAAAAATCGAAAGAAGGGATAGACTGCTGCCATTGCTGCTCTCACATCTTGCGCACCGTGCTATCCCTTCTTCTGATTTTCTACAATTAATAATTTAATTATTACAAAAATTGAAAAATGGTATAGGACTTTTTGAATCGGTTTAATCCGCTCTATCTACTAACAAGCGTTGATTCAAACTTTACCGGAAACCCTGTATAATTATATAATTAATTTAAAAATACATATATTTCCAGGAAAAATTAATTCATATCAACTGTAAAATGAAATAGAAATAAAAAAACACTTAAAAATACACGTTTATCAATTACTCATAAATACATACCTCTATTTCCATTGCAGAAATCTTGTTAATTACCTCCACATTATCATCGTTTATCGTGTTACGTAACTTGTAAACGTCCATCTTTTCCTTCAAGCTATCATTGAAATTCTGTAAGGAATGAGATAAGTAAGGATCGATAAGTACGATTTTACATTTCAAGTTTTACAATTGCAATTATGAATTTCATTCACTTACAGTTTTACCGTCATCATCTCGTAAAGAGTCGAGTCTCTCCTGGATATCCTTACAAAGATCACTAGTGGAAGGCAATTCCATTTGCGCAAGGTACTCCTGAATCAAATCATCCGCCTTTTCCTGATCCGTTCTAGTATCCACTCGATGTATCTGTAATAATCAATCCATAAAAATCCATGTAACATAACAATGTTAATGTATTTTATTCACATACATCTATTTTGTTATTTTCACTGGCCTCTGGATTTTGATCTTTCAATAATGCCAGCCTTTGTTTAATCTCCTCAACAGTAGGCAATGGAACATTTTGTTCCTTGTCTTTCAGTTTTCGCAGTCTGTCTACAATCTGTTGATCAGCCGGCTCTAATCCTGTTTTGAGTTTGTCCCAGCGACTTGTTCGTTTATATATCACAATTGGAGGCTTCACTGGATTTTCCAAAGAATCCAGCCTACAATAAAATATTCAACATTAAAAAAACGTCATACTCCTAAATATATTTTAACAAACTGCTCGCAAGTATCACACAGAAAATTATATTCTCTTACTTCATAGTGATATCGATTGGTGCAAGTGGTTCGTTATTCATGTCGGACGTAAGATCGTCATCCATAGCGACATCCATGGAACTCGATTTCTTCATTTTGCCTAATTTGTTGTAACAACGTCCGCAAACTTTCTTTCTCCCTACATCAGGAATATTGTATTTGTACTTGAGGCATTTGCTACAGCAAGAATAGCCACAGCTCGGGCAACCAATCTAAGCAAATAACCAAATAAAAATAAATAAGCAAATCTGATTCCTCTCAACAACGTTTTACTTCGGCAGATTAACCTACCGAAATTGAAAGGAGCATTGACACTTACGTCTTTCGTGAAGAACGAAAATTTCGCTTGACACGTGTTGCAGGACATTCCCTTAATTCATTACCAATATACCCTTGGCATGATAGGAAGAATTATTTAATGAATATATAATCCATCAAAATATTTCCAAAAGAGCACCAGAAGATTTTGACGGTTCTTCGTATTACTTTTAGTATGTCGTAAAAACATCATTGATTTACGTTTCTATGAGGTATATAGCGAATGATGAATCACCGTTCTCCAAGTTATCCAACAGCATTGCTGGAGATACCGAAAAATCACTATCAAAATCAAAGAAATACTTTTTTGCCAAATTTAAAGCCCGTATCAGACAACGGATTGGGATTGAGATTAGAACTGTTTCAAAATTGCTGTCAAGGTCTGTAGATGAACGACGGGAGGGGAAGGGTGTTTATGACAAGTCGTCGGATTTCCAATCCGACCGAACAGTGGTACTCAATTGATGCATTTCAAAAAATACCCTAGCCTAATCAGATTTTGGTGGCTGTCTCAG
>VBVR01004189.1:0-15076 GCA_011638315.1 Tetramorium parvispinum
ATAAATATGTGTTTATATTAAGTAAATAAATCATTGGCACTACGTAAATAAATATTTTCTTGGATCTAAATATTTTTTTTCAGTGTGATAATAATTCAGAGAATTGATATTTTTATTCTTTAATGTTTTCAGAACTTTATTATCTTTTAGGGACCGTTCAGGAATGCACTGTATAAAAAAAGATAAGATTTCCGCTCTATAGGGATTCTTGTGCCGTTCGTTAAGCTCGTAAATTATCTTTTTTCAAAGTAGTGTGATAAAAAAAGAGAAAACTAGAGTATATAATCTCTCGATTTGATCGACGCCTTCCTATCGCTTTGGCTTTTTAGAAGGGTGTATCAGCGCAAAATCGCCGCCCCGGCGGCGGCGGCAACAAGTTAGAACATATTCTTGCATTCACCTGTTCCTTGGAGAAGACGCATTTGATGCTGACCCAGCGATGCGCTATGACGGTACAGTTACAGCCGTTCATGGCGCATATCCCCGGCTTGGTGGCCTCGGTGTACAGTAGGAACGCGAAACACCACAGGAATACCGAGCATACGATCGCACGATCACATTTAATGAGCCCGTCCAGGGCGCTGAACACTCTTCGCTTGACGCTCATTGCGACGATCCCCGATCGAGCGGTTAGATCATCACCAGCCGATCAGCGTCGATTCCTCGCCCCTCTCATAACGATCCGATCACTCGCGTTGCCGTACAACGCACTCACGCGGAGCGGAAGCCCTCATCGATTCACTCCATCGATTGGAACACACTGTGCTTGCGATCACCCACTTGTATTCTTCACTTGCAATTTCCTCCATCGATCGATTTCGCGTCCGGACGAAGAGGGAGGCTCATCTCCTCCGCTTATCGATTTGAATCGATCGTTATTCCACACCACGTGGAAGAAACTGGCGGCCGACTGTCCCGATACGCGCGCGGTCGGATGAGAAACGCGGTAAAAAAAGGAAGAGGTGGGACCAACTTAGAGACTAGCTGACGCGATCATGACGGAGGTTGCTTTTAAACTGTTGTAGCCGGTGGCATGCACGATCGGTGTCTGCTCCCCACCATAGATCCATGTGACTCGACTCGCCTTGCCACTCGCTCACTCGCCGCGCGTTCTCCCTCTTCGGCCTTCGGAAAGATAAACGCCAGGTCCTCGTCATCGGACCCGAGAATACGGGACGGGCGTCGGTCCCTCTCTTCGGGGTCTTCCGATCGGTCCGCTGTGCTCACCAGGGAAACCGACGTCGAGCTTCGCGAGAGCGCGGTCGTCGATTTTCGAACACGTCGGCACCATCGGAGGACGCGCACCTGCGGAGACGACCTTGACCAACTTACGATTCTCGGCTACGTCGATGACCCACGTGTTTGTCACGGATGCTAATTACGTAAACGAATTGTGTTCAGGGCTCGTAATTCTGATCAATGGAGTCCCATCGGTGCCGTTCCCATAAGAGATCTCGAACGTGATTGTTCTGTTTGTGCCGTAAATCAAGTTGCCCAACATGAAAAGTATTTATCGAAGTTTGCAGCCGCGTTACGAAAGCTTTATAAGATATCACGCTATTTATTGGTATTAATATTATTAATCCAAATTAACCATTCTTTAATGAAAATGTGCATTTCCTTTCATATCTATGATATGCACTGTATGGTATTGGATAGAGATTGAATAGAATTTCAACTTTTACAATGTTATCAAACTTACTATCTAAGGGATTGCGAAGTTATCGAGGACTTTCGACTTTGATACGTAAATTCTCCTGAAGTTCCAGAAAAATTCGAAAACTTTATCCTTACGTATAAGTTCCACAAGTGAAATCGAGGGAGAACTGTTATCCGCCTGGTACGAATACCGCGCGGATTTTTGTGCCCGGGCGTTCGTGATTTTTCCACGATCCAGCAAAGCGCCGGTAATCTTCGCGATTACGCGTTTCTTGTCGAGCGCGAGGGAAGATACGCCGCAGGCGGCAAAAAGCGGGGCGCGAGCCATCGTCTCCGACGTATCGTCGCCGGTGCTGGAAATATGCGACGCGGGGAGAGCGCGGTGCCGTAAAAACGGAGACAGCCTGGGTCCGCGGGACGAGGGCTGTCCGTCGACCTCGTCGCTCTTCACGGTAGCAGATAGCGTTTCTCTAAAATGCGCCAATGCTCGTCGTAGCTCTTCGCTTTATGAGCGGAAACCCGACCATTTAATTTCCCATGAGAAATTGCGCGTGTTCCCCCCCGAGTCCCGCGCATCTTCTCCGTTCGCGTACACGTTCGTACGTCGTCCATTCATTCATAACGCGTTCCTCAAACCGGGGGAGGAACGCGGCGACGTCGTCCGCGAAGTGCCCATTTCCGAAATGGTCACGTACCGGCTGTACGTCACGCGGATACCGATCTTTAAAGCTGCACGCTCCTGATCCTCCCCGGTCTCGGCTGCGATCTCTCGCCGTATTATGCCGGCTCGTCCTTCTCCACTGGCGTCTATTATCTTTGGCGTGCCGCTCGTTCATCTTTTTCGTCGTGACTATGATCGATGGCGAGAGCGCCTGCTTCCGCGGCGTTTATATCTGACTGAGCGAAAATTACATTCGTTACATGGTTTGATATCGCAAACCACCGAGTCCCGAGGTACCTCGTCGTCGTGACTCGAGGTATTATCGGAGTTTAATGCTTTCTGACCTGGGATGAAATCTCTTGGAACGCTCCCAAAATTGAATATACAAATCAGTTTAACAAATATAGTTGAAAAGGGTAACATAAACATGAATCTTTCATGTTCTTTTCCACTTTATTTACCTCGATGATAGCTTGCAGTGTAAGACTCTATTCAAAAGTTTTTTTTTTAATTCCAAGAATCGTCTATACGGTAACAACTCATCGAATATTTAATTCTTTTTCATAATAAATAAACAGATTTGAAAAGAGTTACAAATGCTTGTCATACTGACGTTTAATTAAGTTTTTGTTTATTAGATTCAATGCATTGTAGATTTATTAACGGTGAAAGAGTCGCCATGGAAAATGGCGAGGTCTCCCGTTGGTTGTTAATTTTAATTAGGCCCTTATTTTTCACGTAGAAATACCGTAATGATTGAACTCTCGCGAGACCTTTCGCGCGCGTGATTTTCCCAGAATACCGGTTCTCACGACGATAAAAATGCAGAGTCGAGTCCGCTGTATATAGGTAGCGAGGCGCGGATCACGTCGACGGGACCCGTGGAGAGGAGAACCGCGGTGTGATTGCACCTTATTAGGGATGAGCCCGATGAGTCCGAGAACGATGGGGAAGCGACGATTGTCTGGCTGACGGAGGAGCATCGTCCTCTATTTCGCGATCTACCCGGACGGGATCCGCGATATGAAGCACCGACCAATTAGGGGCATCGCGATTCTCAAACTCGTTTTAACGAACCGTACTCGCTCCCGTCCCTTGCATTCGTGATGGACTCAGACCGAGATTTCGTAATAAAGACAAGCCCCCTCGCGATGTTTATATATTTCTATATATCATAATATACCTTATATTCCTGACGTTGCGGTCCATTTTCTCTCTCTCTCTAGGTGCCTAATGAAAGACTAAAAGTTTTAGTAGAAATTCTCCGCTCACCACTCTTGTATGCATAATTTTATATCATACTGCTTTCACCAGAATATACGATTAAGTTGACGTGCAACTTTTACGCTATGTTCAGAATAAAAGACTTTTTGTATTTTTATCAGATTTTTATTGAGCTTTCATAGAACGACTGAAGCTCATAAATCTTCTCTCGCATATATGATAAATTCTGAACTGCAATTCGAATAGGAACAGAATCAATCAAAGATTAAACACAGTTGCAGCTGCGTAAATCTAATGACAAAAAATTAATTTTTGACTTTTAAAGAGAGGGTATTTTTCTAAAAATTCCGCACACATGCTATTTTCAGTTGTCATTCGAACGAACGTCTATTCCTGCGCGATTTTGTCTCCTGCTCTGCCGGGACCAGCGGCGGCAGACTCGCGCGATGGCTGCAACCGGACAGTTTCGTGGATCCGTCTCAATGCGAGGCGCTATATTCACGAGAAGAAATGAGATGCGGATGGCCGGCCATCGTCACTGTACTCACGAGAGATCAATACGGCGAAGTGGTGCACGTGCCTGGATTGAAGGTATTTCTCCTTCTCAGACTTTCGCGATGCGAAGCACGACATCGCATGATAAGTTATAAGAAATATGTCGAGATGCAAATCATCTTTACAGATTGAAGTCAAAGCGGTGCCGATCGATAAGACGGACATCACGGATTCCGATCAGAGTAGAAAGATCCGTCGTGTTTCTCAACCGGATCCTATGACGTTCGGTGGTCATCCGCAACCATCCTTGGACATTCCGTACGAGGTGACCATCAACAACAAAATGTGCTTCTACGCTATCACCATCATGAAGGCCTATCAGAATTACTCGTTCGAAGAACTGAGGTTTATGTCACCCGCCGTGAAGAGGTCGAGCGAGAGTATGCTGGTCAGGCCTAACGGCGACGGAAGCTACAGCGCTACGTGGACACCATCTTCCGTCGGCTGGTACTCGCTGATGATCACCGTGGACGGCTACAACATGGAAGACGTGTGTAGATCATTTTAATTCCCAAGGATACTTAGGGCTAAGCTGAATTCAATTCTAATTTCTGCTTTTGTAGTCGGAAATAAGCTTCAAGTTAAAATAGCCTTTAAGTAGACTAATTCAATTCCGCTTTATTTAGAATTATAAAGTCGAGGTGAAGGAACCTCCGCAAGGCATGCAACCACCCACTCAGAACATTGTTAAAAAGCCTCAGCTTCAGCCGAGCAGACTCAGAAAATTCGTGGCGAAGAACAGCGCCGGCTTGAGAATACGAGCCCATCCGTCGCTGCAAAGCGAACAGATCGGATTCGTCTCGGTTAACGGCACTATAGCTTTCGTTGACGAGGTAAATATCATTAACAAGCTTTAATTATTCACGCTTTGATCTTGGATATATTTTAACACTTGCTGTAACGGACGAACAAACAAAAATAATATATGTTTGTCGAAAGCGTTAAGAAAATCGAAAAATATATTTCTTATATTTTTATCTCATAATTTAAATTTAAATTTTCTTTGTAAGATGAATAAGTGATAGTAAATTCTCTCTGCTTTTCATCTGACTAGATTCATAATGACGATGGCGTCTGGCTGCGATTAAATGCAGAGACGATTAAGGAATATTGTAATAGTAGTCATCTTGAAGCCTGGTGCTTGCAATACAATCAACATTTAGGAAAAACTCTGCTTCTCCCTGTGGAGGAACCAAAATCTATTTTGGATCAAGTTATCAAGGAAACTATTTTGCGGAAACGTCCTGATACTAGCGATGAGTACGTAAAAAATTTCTCGTTTGTCATCCATTTTCGGCCATTTTCTAATTTAACGCTTGCAGCAAGAGAAAAACGGTGACTTTCGACGCCGGAAGAAGTATGATAGTCGTGAAATGTGGGGCTTCCGGACACAACATTAGAAGTAAACCGAGCTTGAAAGGCGCGCCGATTGGAATGTTAGCGCTTGGAAATACGGTGACTGTTCAAGAATACGTAAGTTGATTTATTACTATTAAATACCCGCATCTATCCTTTTATATTTCATGATTCATCTCTTACAGTGTGTAAATCACGAAGGAACTTGGGTACGCATTGATGACGATTCAGTGGCGAAATATTGCTTTGATAAGAGTCGAGGCATAGAGGCATGGTCGCTTGCGATTAATAAACAAACCAGCGTAATTTACATGAAGCTCGAGCAGGATTTAGAAAATGATCCAATCGAGAAGAAGCCGATGATACCAGACCCGGTCGTTTCACCAAGCAATAAAGGTTTTGATTTTTCCGTGCCTTCCGTTAGTCACGAAGGCTTCAATTTTACCACGCAAAATTATACACCGGATACGGTGGAATCCATTGATAGTTGCAACACAAATCCATTTGTTTTTGGCTCGTACAATCAGCATGACTCGCCAGGTATATCATTGTAAAAATAAATTCAAATGACATGTTGTATTAAAATATTTTTTAAATATACGTCTTTCAGGGAGCGAACGCTTTACACCAGAAAAAGCTGATGGTACTCCAAAGTTCTCGAAACCTCATTCCAAGGAAAGAGTAGCCAAAGAGCGGGAAAGAGAAGGTGGCGGTGGAAAATTTAGCGTTCTTCAAAAATGGCTGAGAGGGGATGACAAATGTCATGGAGAAAAAAGAAGTTCTCCGGGCAGGTATTTATACGTAACTTCTGAAAAACTTTAATATTTCAATAAAGTACTTTTTTTTAAGTTAAAGAATTCATTTATGCAATTTTTAAAAATTTCTGTTGAGTTCCATACACTTTGAGATTATAGATTTTTTCGTGCATAAAAATTAAGTCATAATACGTGATTGCTTCATTTGGTCATAAATTGCAAATTCTTAAATTTTGTAAATTTTAAATTTTAAATTTCCTGTAAAAGTATCTATCTCGGCATGTATTATTAATGGTTTTTCAGAGATTTCTCTGAATTCGTGGGAGTATCTGTGAAGGAGTTGGTAAAAGCGATGGGAGAGAGCCGTGCAAATGGCAACGGAGCGACACCACCGGAAACCCCGCGGCGAATGTCAAGAAGTTCTTCGCCAAAGAATCCCCAAGGTGGGTCACCAAGATTTCACAGCCCTTCTTCCAGTCCAGTCCCAATACCCGGTACGTATATGTTATTTGCATCCGTTGAGTACGTATGACTATCATTTCTCTATCAAACTAATTTGTTTCATAATTCATTTCTAACATCCACAATTTCCGTGTGTGTACTTTGTATAATTTGGCATTACAACCGCTTTGAAAATGAAATTATTTCAGAAGCTGTGAGAACGGATGCTGATACTTGTAAGACAATATTTTATGTATTTATGTTTCTTTTCTCTATTGTGTATTAGAATAAAAAAAACTGATATTCGACATAGTACTATTATAATGAAACATATGATAGATAATAGAAAAATTTTAGATATTTTTATATTAACTATCAATACACTCTATTTGGGTTAGTTATAACAAATTAGTCATGTTGATCTTAGCTGGGTCCAGTCGACAACCAGCTGTTTCTGGCAATTGCCTCTTCCCTCCTGCTGCTAACGCACCAGGTACTCGCTGCTATCCTATTGATTTATTGAAGTTGTAAAATATCAAATAGTGCACAAATTCTGTATCTTCAAAGATCTATTTTAATTATCACCATTTATACTTTACATATAGAATTGATGGCACGATAGAATCCACTTCGTATTGATCAGTGAATATTAATAATATTACGACATCGTCTTATGCATGCGCGATAACGTAGTTGCAATCGGAATGGCACGCGATAATTCGATATTTCGTTTTTTTTTTGCATACGCATGATTGATTACATCATACGCACAAAATAAATTCTTTATTACGCAATCCGGGAATGTAATGAAGCTTTACAATTAAGACATACTCATAACGACACAACATAGATATACTACAATTAATCAAAATTATTAGGTGGGAGAAGCGCGATAGGAGGGGGTGAGAGTATGAGTAGCAGCCCTGTACTCTGCGGCTCCCCCCGAAGTGTCGGCCTCTCCCCGTTAGGTAAGATCATTAACACGCTAATTCACCATATCCTAGTTTACATTACATCGAGATTTATACAACTAACAGTCCAGCTTTAAGATTTCATATTGCTATTACTTCTACACTTCAATATATATCAAGATACATTTTACATATTTTTTGAAACTTTTGCCCAGAAATTTTTAATTTAAAACACGATTGCACGAAGATCTGCACGATTTAAACTCTTTGAATGAATTGTATAAATGAATGTTGTATGTTTTGCTCTGTTACTTCCATTTGCCAGCAAGGTGAGAAGCCGATATCCTTGCATTCTAAATTAAATATCCGAAAGTATCTTCCGAAGATTATATAACGTAATCGTTAACACATTATTATTCTTTTTTTTTAAGTGTCAGGAGGGATGATTGACAGCATAACGTCGCAACGTCGCGGTTCAACGCAGAGCGATACAAGTGCCTTGGTTAGTAGCCTGACGAGAGATCCATCACAGTCACCGAGCGGTATTAGCACTACTGCCAATACGCGTGATCTATCACCGAGTCCAAGTTGTAGTTCTTTACATATGAGATCTGAGGGCAGTATAGCTAGTCCGCCCGACACTCCCAAGAAAGAATGTGCTGTAAGTAATGTAGCGTAAAAGCTTCTTTTCCGCTTATCTTCTTACCTGATAGCAAAGATATATGAGAAGACTTTCACATATAGCGTCTGAGGGATTATGCAAAGAATTAAGAAGTATATTATTTCTTAAAGGATTCGCAAGACAGTCCGCGCAAAGTATCTCAAGCGCAAACGCAGACAAGCCCCGAGAGCGCTACCACGGCTATGAAGGGTCATTTCAACATCGGTTCATCCGGAGTAAAGGATGAGCGACACTCACCGAAAATGAACAGGAGAGATCACATAAAAGCCGTGAAAACGAGAGCGAAACGTGCCATGTCACCTGCCAACGCGCAACAGAGTCCCAGTCCTAATCGTACTTTAAATTTATGTAAAGACAAGGTGAAAGAAGCAATCAGTCCATCCGTGGGAGAGTGTTTGAGAGCTGTTTTCGCCGCATTCTTATGGCATGAGGGAATCGTGCACGATGCGATGGCTTGCGCGAGTTTCCTTAAATTCCACCCAAGTTTACCGAAGCAGGGTGCACTGGTCGTAACTAGACAAACCGTAGTGCAATCCAGCGACAAACAGCAACAGGAGCAAAAGGCACGTCAGAGACATTCCGTCGAGGTGACAAACGCCGGTAATTATTTGCACATTCAGCCCAGCACGTTGGAGACGCTTACGCGGTCAGCCGCGAATGCTAATGCTAATAGAAATAGGAAAAAGCAGGAAAACACGATCAAAGAAGAAATTCAGGCGAGTACGGGCAAACTTACTTCTCTGCCTGAATTTCATACAGTCGCAGTACTACCACCGGCGTTAAAGAGCCTAGTTTTTCTATGGGAAGAACTCAGTACTAATTGCTTGCAAGCTATCGAGCAACAGTCGATTCTGCCAAGTCCCATATCGCAGATACAAACGATGAAGCTTGCGAAACGACCGATACCGGAGAAACGTCCCAGAGAGGACAAAGTGAAGGAACGCGAGAAGAAAGGCAGCCGGAAGAAGAAAGAATGGAAGCCTATCGGTAGAGCGAACACATCTGAGGTTTTAGCGGGGATTGAACGCGAGACTATCTGTGAACTCTGCGGCTCGATGTTCCCACATCCAGTCACTTATCATATGAAGATGATGCATCCAGGCTGTGGCTGGCACGCGGGCGGAAAAGGATACAACAGCGGCGGAAATTACTGCGTGGGGTGGGCAGGCAACTGCGGCGATGGCGGGGTCGGTGGTAGTTCGTGGTACTTAATCTGCGATACGTGTAGAGATAAATATTTGAAGACCAGAAAGAGTAAGTTCGCAAAGAAATTTGTAAGCGGGATTTCCAAAAGGAAAAACAGTACGAGCAAGATCTTATCTCCGATTAATAGTCCCGGCGGAAACGAAACTCACATAATTATGAAAAACAATGCGATGTTTCTGCTGGATCTGGCTAGCGCTTCTGGCTTTAATATCCCTAAACAGCAGAGACGACCGTCACAGACTTTATCATCTGTGGCTGAGAATTATAGTCCACCCGAGGCTACAGGACCATTTCCGCCAACTGGACCATTCCAATGTTTGCAAGCCCTAGGTATTCATCATTCACAGAGTCACGACGAGAGATACTACGAAGAAACTCTGAGACGTGAAAATGGACAACAAAATAATTATGAGGGAAACAGCAGCACGTTCAACAATACTAACGGCAGGGTAAATAAATACTCTTCTTTTTTTCTATTTTTAATAATTGACATCACTTTAATTATCATGATCTTATTTGCAGCCATTGTCAGAATATCCAACGAGTGATAGTGACAATGAAAGCGGTAAAAATCGTAGTACTTTTCATAGATCGGTATCTATGTCTACCGGTGCTCCTTGGGCCAGAAACAGTAACGATGGTAGAGTCGTTATGATGAGGAAACGAAATAATAGCAGTAGCGAAATGAATAACGGTACAATTTTTTACTTTAAATGATAATTAAAAATATCCCCGAAATTAATTTTTTCCTGAAAGTATTGATAATGTCTTTGTTATTTTTCAGAGGCGGGTTCTTCGCTTCTATGTTATCCATCTGCTGCACTGCAAAAACTAGTGCCATCAATGGATCAATCCGCTATAGTATCCACTAGTCAAACCGAAGTAGCGAGTAACGATCGAATAGAGATTCTCATGAGACCTGTAATGTTGTTCGTTCTTCAACAGCATAACTTGCAACATCTGCAGCTTGCAATGAAGCAAGCATTGCGTCGTGCCGCTTGTCGAGTTTACGCGATGCAGGCATTAAATTGGCTTTTAAGGAGCGTAACGCAACCGATTTGTTTGCACGACTTACTTTGGTGGTTCGTCTCGTCTCTGACACCAGTTGTTCCTTCTGATAATACGGATACGAATGATGATGACAACAGAACGGAAAGGAAGGAAGACCATGTAAGTGATATTTTTAATAAGAATTAATTTGTTAATGTGAACGCATATGATATTTAATATGTTTTAATTTGTAGGATATAATTGGTGTCAGTGAGCATCCTTTAAGTGATTTAGTAATAGCCGGAGAATCTGTTAATCCATTACCTACTGTATTTCATACTTTGCTGCAAACAATTGCGGATTTAATGTTATTACCACCACTTGGTAAGTTGCTCTCAGCAAATTAAAAAAAAGATATTTAATAAATATACTATAATGACATAAATGTACAGGATCTCCGTTACAACAAGCTGCGATTCGATGTTGGGGTATTCGATTTACACCAGCAGATCATATGTTCCTACATAGAAGTCATGTATTTAGTAATATCAGTAAAATTCTCTCGCGATCCGAAGAAGAAGAAGATGTTACAATGAGTATGCACGAGAGCCATCAATCGACAGTCTCACAACAGATAAACAGTTGTGTGGAAGCTTTGAAAGATTTAACTTCTAGCGTTGAAATCAAAGCTTCTAGTAGACAAGCCATGATTGGTAGCCTAACGGATAATTCAACAGAAACATTTTGGGAATCTGGAGACGAAGATCGTAATAAAACTAAAGTGATTACAGTCCTCTGTGGCGCTCATTCCTTACCCAAGATATTATATGTGCATATCGATAATTGCCGCGATTTAACAGTAAGTTTTTTTTTCATAAAATTAGATTATTTTTATTATAAATAATATATGTCTAATTCGAAATTTATTCACAAGCACAAAGTATCCAGCGTGACGTTCTTGTCTGGCATCAACGCCGACGAGATGATAAAATTAAGAACTGTAGAAATCGAAAGTAGATCAGCTGGTTGGATTAATTGTCCAATTAATGGTAATATAAAAAATTATAATTATTAATATATTAGGATGGATATTAAAGACATTCAAAACGTATTTTTTTCAGAACATTGATATTCTCTGTTCCTCTATATATAATAATATAATAATTAAGAATGTAATATATTTTTTCATAGATCAACGCCACGTAGTTGTGGGTATGGAAATAAAAGGCCCAGATAACTCTTTAAGAGTTCGTCAAATCAGAATGTTGGGCGAGATTGAAGGAGGATCTTTGAAAGTAGGAAAACAGCTAAGCGCACAGACTATTCAACAAAGAAACTGTGAGGCAGAAACTTTAAAAGTGTTTCGACTAATCACATCTCAGGTGAATAAATATGATTTTTCGCAATTTACCTTTTATCATAGCATTTTCTGCAATGTCGTGTTGCATATTACAGGTATTTGGGAAACTTATACAAGGAGAAAAGCAACAGCAGATGGAACCAACGGAAGGTGTCAATGAAGATTTAGAGGACAGTAACGATCTCCGGGAGCATATGGTTGGAATATTATTCAGCAGAAGTAATTTAACACACTTACAGAAACAAGTGTGCACACATATCGTGCAAGCGATTAGAAAGGAGACTATACGCTTGAGAGAAGAATGGGAGACACTCTTATGTTCGCCGACACCCGCCAATAGCGTATTGAGCGATAATAGTGATCTTCCAAAAGCGGCCGATACTTATTGCTTCGAAATGCTTTCTATGGTTCTTGCTTTAAGTGGTAGTTCTGTAGGACAATATTATTTATCGCATCAGACTGGCTTATTAAAAGATTTATTGAGTTTATTGCACACTGGATCAGCAAGAGTGCAACGTCAAGTATGTTCTATTAGCATTGCAAAATTAAATGTGAGACTTGAAATAATTTTCATCACAATATTGTTCTATATTTTTCAGGTAACATCTCTCTTACGGCGAATATTGCCCGAAATAAAACCTGAAACATTAGCGAATGTTATAAACGTCGAACGACTGCCACCTACTGATTTCAGCATCGTATCCGCGGCGAACAGTGGCTTTACTCATGCTTCGGATTTCGATGAACATTCTGCTGGAATTCTCGATGTATTTTTAAGCTGTATTGCGAAAGCATTGACTGTGCAAGTCAAAGTGAAAGGAAAAGAAAACAATGGTAAAGCGCTTCAAACTGTTTCATTAGCTACCAGCATCCATCCGAAAAGCTATGTTGGAACGAGATGGTGGTTAAGGGGTTGCATGACGCGTAAGCTGGCAGAAGTAATAATTCAACTTTTGAAAGACATGGCATCGGTAAGTATTATGATAATATTTCGTCATTTTAATATCTAAACTAATAACTTTTTTTTAATATTAGGGTAAGTTATCGGAGGAATGGGCATCTGTAACGAAAGCAGCTATAGCGGAAAATATCCTAAATTTAACTAGATTGGACGAGAAGAGTCGTGATCCTACTGAATGCCTTCGATCTCCGACGTTATGGTTAGCACTTGCTTCTTTGTGCGTTTTAAATTCGGAACATGTAGAAAGATTGTCGTCTGGTCAATGGAGCGGTTCTGAAGGACAGCCATTGCCACCTAGGGTAAGATTATCATTGCATTTTCAAATTATTGTGTATAATATAAGAGTAATTAACTTTGTTCTTTTTTTATAGCCAACATGTAGTAATCATGATGATGACGAAACCACGGCCATTATTCAATGTAACGTCTGTGGTAATTTGTGCGCGGAATGCGATAGAATCCTACACCTTCACAGAAGAACGAGAACGCATCTCAGACAAGTATGTAAGGAGGAAGAAGAGGCAATACGGGTAGATCTTCATGAAGGTTGTGGCAGAACGAAGCTTTTCTGGATCTTGGCTTTAGCAGATAGCAGAACACTAAAAGCACTGGTAGAATTTCGCGACGGCGCGCCCAGAAAGCCGGTTGGCGCCACTACTGGTATTTGTCGATTTTGTGGTACTACGGGAAACACGGGGTTGCTGGCAATAGGCAACATTTGCGCCGATCATGATTGCCAGGAACACGCCAAAAATGCGTGTAACATGGTCCACTCTTGCGGCCACATTTGTGGGGGTGTTAGGAATGAAAGAACTTGCTTGCCATGCCTTCATCGTTGTTTACCAGGGACCGATTTGAAACAGGACGCTGATGACATGTGCATGATTTGCTTCACCGAGGCCCTATCCTGCGCACCAGCGATTCAGTTGCAGTGCGGCCATGTATTTCATCTGCATTGTTGTCGACACGTTCTGATGAAGCGTTGGGTGGGACCACGAATCACATTCGGTTTCTCTCTGTGCCCGATTTGCAAAATACCGATGGATCATCCGACATTGTCCGAACAATTGGCAAGTGTGAAAGAGCTCTACGAAGACGTACGAAGGAAGGCATTAATGCGCTTGGAATACGAAGGCTTGCACAAGTAATATCTTTTCGTCAATGTTCGATGATGCAAAATCGACATGTAATTATAAATGTATTGAAATTATTCTTTGAAATTATTTTTTCGCAGAGCCGAAGGAGCTTTCGCACCTGGCGGTCGTTACCAGGATCCCGCTGCTTACGCGATGGAACGGTATGCGTATTACGTGTGTTACAAATGCCAGAAGGCTTATTACGGTGGTGAGGCGCGTTGCGACGCCCAATTAGGTGGGGAATCGTTCGACCCTGCTGAACTGGTGTGCGGCGGTTGTAGCGACGTAGCAAGGGCACAGATGTGCCCGAAACACGGGGCAGACTTTCTCGAATATAAATGTCGTTACTGCTGTTCGGTGGCGGTATTCTTCTGTTTTGGAACCACGCACTTCTGCAAGCCTTGCCACGATGACTTTCAACGTGTTACCACTATCCCAAAGAGTGAGCTGCCTATGTGCCCTGCTGGTACGTAAAATACTTTTGCTTTCCTGAATTTCATAACGATATTTATTTTTCAAATACATAACGCTGATCTTTTCCTCGAAGGTCCCAAAGCTAAGCAACTGGAGGGAGATGAGTGCCCATTACATGTGAAGCATCCACCAACGGGAGAAGAGTTCGCTCTAGGTTGCGGCATATGCCGCAACGCGCACACGTTCTAAGCTTCCAATGCTGTTTTGTGATTTTCATAAAGTTTGGAATTGACGCAAATTATAATAGGATACAAGAATGAGATGCATCCCTTTAATCTACAGTGATAAGTTTACGATGCGAGAGAATATATCTGTTAAGTAATGGATAAGCCGTTTCTATCGGTAAATTTAGTAATTAATTATTGAACGGTAGACAGAAGAGCGCGTAAGCTTGTGTATCAAACTTTCTTATGCAAATCAAGAAGCGAGTTTGGATTATACATCATGCACGGTATAATAGATATCCATATATAATTATACGTCTCTTAAATATTTTACTTCGTAAAATAATGTAATTCTCTGTACTATTTATAAGAAATGACCGAATATTTAGTACTGATAAATAATAGTCAGACGAGAATTATTGTATGTAAAGGAAATGTATATTTAAGGACTTACTACTCTAAATATCATTTAAACAATAGAAACGGGTGACGAAAATAGATAAAAACGGTTATACACATTACAATTATATATATATATATA
>VBVR01004190.1:0-15101 GCA_011638315.1 Tetramorium parvispinum
AATAATCCGCGTACTACTTGCGCGATATCTCTCGTGTCCATTTTTCAAAAATCACACGCACTACATAGTGGAAAAATTTATAAAATAATATTTAACAAGAATCGAACTATTCGCATTCGCTTTGACGTATACATTTGCTGAATGATAACAACGAACGTTCGCTAAGTGTATACCCAGCTTAATGCGTTACGAAATAAATTTTTTTTTATCACTTAAACACTTGATTTCGTTGGCATTCAGTATTTATCGCAGATGCCGGAGCAATATCGATCTTCTTCCTCGTTTCCCTTAGCGTTACGTGGGTGGAAAATAAATATCAGTTCCTCTCACGGTGCGGACGAGAGTAGTCGCGAGTGAAACGCCGCGGACATCCCGAGCGACGTGTGTGTCATCGATCGATCCGCGTCCGAGTCGGATTGTCACTATGTGAACTATGTTGGACGCGGTCTGCGCGCCGGGCGATGACGGAGCACGCGTGAGGCTACATCACTATGCTGCTATTTCCGCGCGCCGCGTCGCCGTCCGTTCTCCACGCGTGACCAAGGCGATGACGGCGACGATGATGTAGCCGTTCGTGGGACGACGACAACGTGCCACGTACAACGTGCCGGTGGCTGGGAGTGGACGCTTAATGCGATGTGAAGTTCGTCATGAACCACCCCGCGACCCGGGACCCGCTTGGCTCCAGGTCGCCGGGATGCTGCTACCACACGTGGACCCCGCAGGTCTGCCCGCCATGCAGGATCTGCCAGAGGCCGGTCTTGAGCCTGCAACCCTGCGTGCTGCGACGCCCGGTGCTCTACTCGTATCCGTCCGTCCGGGAGTCGGAGCGCCGTCACGAGTGCCACCCGGATCTCCATCAAGAACACCACCAGGATTGCCGCCAGGAGCACTATCAGGATTATTATCAGGAGTATCACCGGTACGAACGTCCCCGCCGGCAGCGGTCCTTCGAGGCGCTGTCACCGCGTCGTCGCGACGTTGACATCGCCGACGGCCGACCGGCCTCTAATCCTTACTACCACACCCATCCACCACCGAGCTCGTCGACCGGTTATCCCCTCAACCGATCAGCCAGCGTGGTCCGCCTAGGCTCGCCCGGCGGATCGCTCGGTCAACGATCTCCGGGAGCGCGCGTCGCGAAACCGCCCGGTCTCGAGCAGACCCACCGATGGATCGGCGAGGAGACCAAGAGATCCTTACCATCGCACGTCTATAAATATTATCTCGCGCACACGAAGGAGTACCACCGGCAAAATACCAAGGTAATTAACGCTCGTTCGCGAGGTCAACGATCGGCCGACGTGGAGGAAGATTAATTAACCCGGATAGTTGGTGCGGCACGTACCTATCCTCAAAAGGGGAGGGGAGCAGGGCAGGATTTCCCACCTAATTACTTATATAAGTATCGGAACATTTTCCTCCGGTACATGTATATTGCGGAATAATAATTCGTTACGAAGTCAAAAAGTTGCCAGTTTAATTGGATATTATTCTTATACACTTTCCGATGTAATTCGGCGTAATCGTATATATCACATGTGTATTGATTTATTTTTCTTCCAGCGTTTGTGTAAAATTTGTACAATTTTTTGTACAAGCAATCAAACTCAATTTACGATCCCACACAATCATTAATTCTTTTTAACTTTCTGACAGATGTCAAAATATTTTTCACATATATCATAATGTTGAATGGAAATAACAAGTCTTTGTCACATCACGCACTCTAAATGAGATAAAGCGAATTATTTTTTCAAATTATTTCAAACATTTTGCACGTATCTCGCTTATTTACCAAAGGATCGTAAATTTGTTCTCAATTTCTTAACAGTTTTATTGCGTTTCACTCTGCAACTAGTTAAAATTTTATCACAGTTTCGTAATCACTTTAGCTTGCTTCTTAATGGATTAAAATCACATGTTATGCGGTTTCACTGACTTTAAAGTTTTGCACATCTTTTCATTAAGAAATCTTTAAACCTCTAAACAATTTTCGCAACAAAGTATAAATCTGGTCATATTTACTCGATAATAATTGTTATCATTAAGTAACGTTAACATTTATTTTTAGCTTATTTTATTCCTTAGGTTCGTCTGAGACAAAATATTAAAATAATTGTCTTCTATCCGAGAGATTTAATTATCGGATACGTAGAAGCACCAGCTAATTAATCATCATTATCTCATCCCGCTCACGGGAATTTTCGTGATTTAAAATTCAGGCGAGAAAATGCGTTTGCGTTGCTAGTCTCTGTAGAAAGTAGTCCAAAGAAAGATCTTGGTTAGAATGCTCTATTCTAACTGGAATTACGGTTCAAGGATACTTTGCGGCGAGATGCAATCAGGATATTCTATCCAAGTATTGCATTTAGCGAGACGGAAGAATGGTCTGCATCGGAAAAGTAAACAGAAAGGATTGAGTTTTTTCCTTCCTTTAAATGAGTTGTTTATAACGTATCATACGCAATATGTAACATATCTGAGCAATTTTAATTTCAGTATTATGATTATGATTTTGTTAATATAAACATTTTCAACCGTTTAACTCAAAGTAAACTATAAAATTTGTTAGTAAAAGAATTGCTGGTAAAATAAATGCGCAATCTGATTAAGATATAATGATGCGCTCTCTCTCTCTTTCTCTTAAAATTGGAGCAAAGCATATCCAATTAATTTTTGCATAATATTTAGCTTAATTGAAATTTAGGATACAGGGATAAGTATACTCTAATCACAATTACGATAATACAAGTTACGAGTTCATTTACGCCTGCATATACATATGTCACACGCACACACACATTATAATATAGCTGCATATAATAAATTTATATGTACTTTATTTGAATTATAAATGATAATTTAGGGAAAATATACTGTAGCAGGTAAGAGCAAAGCTCGGCGATGGAAATAAAATTTTGTCTGGTAATTTGTTCAGAGATATTTATACGGATAAAATTGTTGCTCGCTCTCGTAATCCAGCACGCGTGAGTTTTCCATAATTTTGCTTTTGCTATAATGTGTGTCTGATGTACACGTATTTCTGTTAAAGTTGCGTTTTCGTTATATTTCATCGTGGATGCTGATCGTAAATTACCATAGCTGTCGCTATCGTGATATTTACCGTACGAGTAAATACCCTTGAGTTTTCTAGTACCATGAAATGTATGTGAGTACAGCACCTGAGCACGCTTCAAACGCGCTTCAAAGAGGAAAAGTCCGTACTTAAGCGAACCGACATTTTTCGTCTGCATACTTCGTTATGAAATACAAAGTACTCAGTTCGCACTCGAAACGTTGCGAACGTCTTTTCCATTTATCACGCTCCACTATTTGTTATTAGAACTCTACGAAACGACGGCGAGGAGTATAATTAAATTGTCAAAGAATAAATCTCAGATTTTTCTTAAGCGATCCGTCTTTAATTCAAACAATTTAATGAACTTTGACTAATTATCGGACGAAGCGGATTTTTGATTAATGATTAAACATCAGGGTGGGGTTTTTATTTACGAGATAAATTAGATGTCTAAATTATAAGACCTGGCTGACCTTTTAAGTAAGGTAAATCGCAGAGTCGAGTTTACAAACGTAAATAAAAGAATAAATGCGTTTATCTTTCATGAAATCTATATTGTATAATATTAAGTTCCATATGGAGAAACCGTGTTTGATACACATGTGCATACATATCATATATGCACATATTTGGGTATTGGATACACACAAGTGACTGTAATAGCATAGTTATTTTAAGTTTGAAATTATATACAAAAATTGTACAACCATATATTCCATATTTATTCTATATATTAAAGTAAAACGGAAAAGTAAAACTTAACTGTTATGTCAAATACTAAGAAATGTGTGTTTTAGCTATTTAATTATTGCTATTTAAATTGATATGCAAAAATTTTTATCAATAATTTATTCTAATCTTTTCATGAAAACCACTGACAATGAGAGTATCTTTGCCAAAAGAACCCTTTTCCATAGCCATTCGGAATCGGCGTTAAACTGTAGGTTCCATATATCTGATCTATAGATATGTGTAGAAGGGGTCATCATGCCCTTGCCGAGGATAATGGACTGGAATGAAATTTCATGGAAGTTTTCTTGGAAATTATTAGTTTAGCCTTAATAGTTATTCATTTTTATTTTCAAACTGAAGCATTTAACAAAATGCTGCAAATTTATCTTGATTTTTCATTTTACATAACTGATTTTTAAAAGTTGTATAATAGTTTTCTGATACTGACTGTACGCGCCCGCGTCTTATACGAACCGAATACGAATCATGCGCATCAAGAGAGAAAGAAAAAGAAAAAAATCAATATATTTTAATATTATTTAAGAGAAACATATTGATATTATTTAATAAATAGAAGGTCAGTCTTTTAAAACATTTTTATTATGTTCGATTCTGATAAATTAAATATTAACTTGAATATTATGAAGTATTATTAATAGTATTAAATAATATTTTATATTTTTTAAATAGTTTCTTACATTATTGAAAGTATGTAACATGATAATAAATTTCAAAAAATATAATATTTTTAATTGGATCGACGATAATGAAGCTGCCAGGTTGTAATTATGGTATATTTAGTAACTAAATCGTTATTGAATTTTTGTATTATATCTTTGCAATGAGATCTAATATTATTTTCATTTACTTCCGGAAGAAAATGAGATATATAAAGCACGAGCATAATTTAAAAAAATGTAATATTCAGAGATATAACGTTAACGAAGTTTCGCCTGGTTGTGAAAAATTAAGCTCGCGCAAATCTCATTCGCCAGAACTACAGCGACTAAACTTTTACTTTTCTCATTGAAATCATGTGGAAATAAAAATTTTTTACGTCACGAACATTTTTATTTTATTATTTTTAATACAAATGTATTTGATCATGTTGATTATTACTTAAAAAATATATATATTTTTACATTAAAGAAATTCCAGTTAAATATTATTCATATCTAACATTTAATAATATAAAAAATAAAATTTAAATAAATTAAATGATATAAAAGTGATGGTACCGCAACAACATAACAATAAATAATATAAAATTGATAATTACAACAACATAACAGTACTAATATAAAATTTTATTTAATGATTTTAATTACTTACTCTCTAAAAGTGAATCAGTGGAACTTACTGTCAATCAGCGTATACACTGAAAATTCAGTGGCATACTTAACACTGACAATCAGTGTATATACGCTGACGATTGACAATAAGTTTTATTGATTCACTTTTAGAGAGTATATATCATTTTTCAAAGAGATTTTAATATATGTATATGTATATGTACTTAAACAAGAAATCGAATTGGATATGAAATTACATTGCAATATAATGCATCCTATCTGTTGTATCGGTTGAATCACATCGTATAACCAATTACTATATTATTTTTTTCTTTATAACAATAATAGATAAGCATGCGGCTGCAATACCATGCGAAAGTAGTAGCTTTTGGGAAGTAATAGCGATTAATTTCACAAAAATTAATTAATATCATGATACATACATTTTAATTAACTTGTATATTTTAATTAAACTTTGAGGTAATGATATGAGAGTCAGTATGTGTATTAAAAGTATAGATATTATTTAGAACGTTGTATATATATATATATATATATATTTGTAATATCTTTTATTTTAATAACTTTTATATTAAAAATATTTATATAAAAAATTCATATTTAAAAAATATTCATCAATGTTTTGCAAAATTAGTTTTTGTTTTTATAGCAGAACTTAAAATTTAAAGTATCTATACGAAATTATAGAATCATATTTCTAACAACTTTTCAGTTTGTTAATTGTTTAAACTTTAATGATTAATAAGGATTATCGCGCTAAGACAGAATTAATTCAATAACGCTTTTTTCGCCAAATAACAACCAGACAAGAGGTATACAAACAAAACATGATAAACAAGTGGATATCCATCATTATGTATTTCGATAATAATATAACATGTAGATGTTTATATTAACGTATATGCATATATATATATATATATATATATGTATATACATATATAAGTCTAGTAAATATGTACATTGTATATGAATAAGGAGAGATAGATAGCAAAAATTCTGCTGGCAATTTTATCTCTGTAAAAACGAGAAGATCCTACTCGTTGAATCTACCTACGATTTCGCGTCGGATGTAGCGGGGAAACGAAAACCAAGTAGGCAGGCACATAGAATTTGAAGAATTTCCGACTGGAATGGTAGATCACGTTTGTACGGAGAAGTACGATAATTTTCATCTCTGCGGACATAGAAACTATTTGCAGAAATTTAAAAATAAGAAAAATATAAGCGCAATAGATTATACGAAATAACGTTTAAAAAAATCATAGATGGATAGTCAATTTTTCCTAACGTCTGGCCCGCGTACGTGCAATACGTTTCGTGCGGCTTACGCAAACCGTCGGTATAATAATATGACTGAGCTTGCCTCGTGGAACGAATATCAAAATAGCACATGGTACTTTGGTTGAATATCAAGCGTCCCTTAAAGCCGGCGTAACGAACAGGATTTCTACTGCTTTTACTTCTCTATTCCGTTTTGGACGAATACGTATGCTTAGGATAACGATCCGAATACGCGCACGATTTCGAGTATTCTCTGAGCGCGAAAAATGAAATTAAAGGGTACCAATTACACTTATGCAGTGCGCCTCGTAAGAACGTTCGAAAAAGAAAAATGATTCCTCGCTATGTCGTCGCTACGCATAACAATAAGTCTGTTCCTTTTACCCACTCTCTACGCATATTGTATTTTTTTTTGTTTTCTTCTCTCCCTTTTTTCTCATGGTGAACACGTACTTCTTTTATCTGAATAGTACAGATACAAAGAATTTTAATAATAGCACTCTACAAAAATGCATATTATATTTTTTTCGTAAAAATTATTGAATATATGAAACTTTAAAATAAACATACACATACAGTGTATTTTTTTAAATCAAATTATTAATTAAAAGTTAATGTATAACAATACTAAAACACAATTGTTTTAGTATTGTTATATATTAAATGTTAATTTTACGAATCGTTTCCACAAATTTATAAATTTTTGTACGTGGTTTTTGTACGTATACATATAATATTTTATTAAATTCCATTATATATTTTTTGCGTGATTAAATAATGGAATAAACCATGTTTTTTCCACGAATTTCATATTTTGACAGTGATATTTAATTTTTATGATACATTGCTGTGTGATGTGCCATAGTTCACGCATGGATTGACATTAACTTCTTTTCAATGCACCAGTAAATTCGTGATATTTGTTGCTGCACATGACAAGAGTTAATCCCACAGAATGTATATTTTTTTTTATATATAGAGTCAATGACATTTTTATAGAGACAATTAGAATGGAAATATAAAATTATGTTGTAAAACGCATTTTTTATGTGAATAATGTTAATGCATCCATTTTGAAATGCATCTATTGCAAAAAGAAAAAATAAAATAGAAGCAGAATTTAATTTTGATGTAACGAGGATTATCATAATAAATAAATGAATATTTATGAACAGAAACGTTAATTATATATATAACGGATAGGAATAATTTTATAATTATATTGGAAAATACAAATATTGTGTGTTACATATACATACATATATACGCATACACATTGAAGATATCTGGACATATTTCCTGCTTTATTTACTTATTTATTTTAGAACTAATTAAGCAGTATTGGAAATGATATAAAATTTATTTCTAAAGCTCCATATAAAAGTCTTGTGTGTTCTTGTGTGTGTTCTGACTGTCACGTTACCTATAAATTCGAAATTTACGGAGCGACGAAATATTTCTTCTAAAAAAAACATGAAGCGCTCATCACGTATCAGCACGCACTTTTCGCTTCGTATGCACTTTGCTTCGGCGAGGAAAGTATCTCGCTCGATGTATTTGCGGTACCGTTAAGTTTACGGTCTCGTTTATGCAAGAGATGGGTGTTCAGTCTAGGACTGATCGCACCGCGTGTCGAACTTTACTTGGGAAAAGCCGATTTTACGACTTTCACTTAGCTGAAGTTAAAACGACCGTTTGGTGCACGCTATAATGATGGCATAATGCTTCAACGGATTTGTATGTTAATCGGGGTATAATGGCTATCATAGATCTCTCTATACGGCTTATGTCGCGGTCCCATTCGTACAGCTTTGTAAACGACCTATAAATTACAACAATTTCTTTTTATTTATTAATTGACTTGATAGTGAAATGGAAGCGATAAAAAAATATTTTCTATGAAAGTCTTTATATAATGAAGATACGTAGAAATTTAAAGCCATTATTATTTATAAATTATTAAATATTTAAATGTGATACAGATAAAGCATTTTATTGAAACAATTTTTAGTAAAATTAGAGCTTTTAATTTCATTTTATACAAGCAAATAGTCTACTTGTATAAAATGTGTACTTTTTATTGGCATATTTACTAAACTATGTAAAATCAAGTTTTTAGTGTTTGCATTGTTGAAGTTTTATTATAAGATTCTTCTATAAGGAAGTATTGTAAATGGCTGTCTGTAAACGAACAATATGTAATAATAGGTACATCTTCGAACGTATTATACTCATAATACGCATACTGCGTTTGCAATTGTCAAACTAATAGCACGTGGCAATACAGCATTGCGAGTGCATAGTTTGACAAGATTATGAAAGCTATAATTCAGTTCTCCAGTGTAAGGAGCACACAAACTGTTCGTTGTTCCAATTATTGATGTTGAACGGTAGTTACAGATCTGACTGTTGATCCATTAGTTGCCAACCTAAATACGACCTGTTTGTTGCAACATTAATTCTCATTAGATCGAACCTCACCTACCCTTCGGACGTGAAAATTAGGCCATCCGGGATACTGTATGTAAATTTGTTGTAGATATGCTATCCGACACGCATAGTATACACACGTCTCGTAACTCTTTGAAATTTAGATTGGACAGCATAGCTTTCGATCTAGAGTACTACTTAATTTTGTACCATGATATACAATACATATACGACGATGTTTCTTGCACTATATATTTTATATTTATTTTAAAAGATTGTTTTGACATATTTTCTTCATAAATTGGTAAAATTAATTATAATTTTTTTTAAAGTAATTTAACATACTGCTGGTTTTGTGCTGTAAGTTGAACCAAGCATCTTTTCAACTTTACGAATTAAATTTTATTAATTTTAGATCAACATATTTGATAGTGCGTCTAATTTTAAAACAGCATGGCTAATATGTAATATAACATAGAGATGTAATATAACATAAGCATTCTATTTTATTCGTTTGTTTTACGAATTTACATTATTATGCGGTTTTTCGTTATTTGCACTGTATTAAACGCGGTGTATGAAAACTAAAATATCTAAAGCTCTGACCATA
Organism: Tetramorium parvispinum; assembly: GCA_011638315.1. NCBI lineage: Eukaryota > Metazoa > Arthropoda > Insecta > Hymenoptera > Formicidae > Tetramorium > Tetramorium parvispinum. Next base: position 9,452 of record VBVR01004190.1, read on the forward strand.
AGTTATTTACACTAAATTTTTATTATTGTTATATAAATTTATTATCGGACATATCAATAAATTTATTATCGAACTCTGTACAATTTAAAATTTATTGAAGTTCCCGTGACCGATGGCTTTCCAGATAACATTTGACATTTGCATGTTCAGTTGTTTTAATAAACTGTAATTGGAATCCTGCAATAATCTCGTGCTGTCCTGATGGCATGATATACTTTCTACCAAAACATTTACTCGTGATTAGATAAAAGATGAGCTGCACTTTAAAAGCGTGACGGTGCTGAAAGCGTTGGATTAATTGATTTTGTGAGGATAAAATTTAGGTTATTTGCAAAAGATATATCTTCGTATTAATACGCTCAAATTCTTTGTAGGTTCATGGTCGCGATTAATCGTCCGTTTTATTTGAATCATTTAATCGTTGAAAACCAAAGCTAACTCGAATTATTTTTCGCTTTGATTTTTAATACATACATTTTGTAAATATGGTAAAAGTGCGTTTAAAATCATATTTAAAGATATTTTTGGTATGTCAATTGGGGAATACAATAATTATATACGGAAGGAAATCTGCGTTTAACCAGATTAGATATAGACTAAAACTCTGAATGAAATACAAACTGGAATTCTCTTTCTACAGATTAATACTGGATGTTGTTGCCACTTGGTTACGTTAAATATTTGACGCGTACAATTTGTACGCTGAAACAATTTGTTCGTTTTAACATGATCCCGGGAATTGCATCGGGTTTTCATTCGATAAAAATAATTGGAGCAACTCATGATGCTGCATGAGGATCAGTAATATAATCTATCGGTACATACGATAATTTTATCTAGCACGCGCACCGATTATTCTATATTTTTCTTCGCCCACTCGGGATAATCCATGGACTTTAATTCCCTCTTATTAATAATTTCGAGTGTTATGCCGTGGCAATATGTGTGTTGGTAACAGCGGTCAACGCGCCGGGTAATCGACGCGCCAAGTGTCGATGATGAAAATCGGAAGCAGACCGTAATTGAATCACAATGAGATTCAATTTATTAGGGTTATCAATTATTGATTGGTCCTTGAATTCTATTCGTCGCGCGAGGTTCCGCAAAAAGCCCGTCGTAAATTGTGAGCGCGACACCGGCGCATTTAAACGAACCCCCGGGAATGTCTGCGTCCGCCGCGTTCGTTTGGAAATTCTTGATAAAATAAATGTGACGGAGATAAAATAGGAATGAAAAAAATGCACTTTAACCTCCCGTGATATAGAATGCATGAAGGCGGAATATAGCGAAACACGTTGTGCGTTATGTTTGTATGAGAACAAAACGAAAGCGGTATCTCTGAAACGCACGTTAACGCGACCAAATATGACGTGGGCAGCATGACATAACTAGCAAGTATTTTATTTATCTCGCGGAGCATGCTTTTATGTTGTAGAAGGTACTTTTCATAATTCATCTTAATTTTACTTTATTTGGCAACTCGTTTTTAAATCCCAAATTTTTATTTAAAAATATAGTGAACAATCGTTACATTTTTGTCTTAATTAATATATAAGATAATACAGTTGTATTCTTATAAATGTATTCACAAAACGTATTTGCGAAAAACAAGTAAAAAAATTCAATTCCTGAAAATTCTACCTAATTTTTCAAGATGGTCAAAATTATTTATAATGTTGACGTGAATCGCATTACGATCAATACGAAATTTGTCTTTTAATATATTGAATTAAATGGTATTTGTGCCAAGTATGTCACTGATACGATGAATGAACTTGGTAAAAACGTGTTAATTCACTACTTAAGATCTCTATAGCTATAAAACGCTACCACTTACGCGAATTAGCGGTGCCAGTTACTACTTACGCTTGGCAAGATTTCTAGAACACATTGTTTGTCATGAGGAACAACAGAATTCGCGAAACGGTCAGGAGTTATACATAAAAATTTTTGCGCATAGCACAACGAAACTGCGTATAATGAATCTAGAAAACATCGCGTATGAAAGTCCCTAAGCTTCACTTTACCGCAAGATTAATGTTCTCTCTTTATCGTAGACAATGAAAATCATTGTACATTGGAAGTTCCTTCTCTAATTTTTAATAATTATGACTTGTAAAGAGAGCCTTTCTTTTAGTTATCCGGCAGAACACTGCTCGCGGGCTTAACTGTTTCCCTTTTTATTTTTTTTTTACTGTGTTTACGGAATACACTCCTTCTCGAATTCGCGATTTCAATGCACGGCCATAATGGTACCATTGTATTGTGTCGCCTTTGAGTTATTTACACCCGCGTTTGCAGTCTTCATTCGGTGGTCTCACAATCTTGGCGGAGTATATGATAAATCGAGGCCACACGGTGGAACGGTGGCGCAGAGAGTCCCAATGTGACAGAATGATATATCGCGAACGGTAATGCGCTCGCGTGAGCTCGCGGTAATTACGAACGACGTCCGATTAAACTTATAATCGTACGTAATTAAAACTCTTAATTGCTTCAATAAGTATCCGTCCAGTTGCGGAGCGAAACAGAGAGGAGAGAGAGAGAAAGAGAGAGAGGGTTCCTTTTCCTCATGCCGCCGTCTTTCTTTCGATCTTGGTGTAAACAGCAAGATAGCGAGCTCGCATCCATCTCTCCTTATTACTTCTTTCAAAGCGAGACGAAGATGCACAGACGCGATCGATCCGGTGCTATGTCGTTAATCTTCGGCGAGGCGCAATTTGAAATTCTCTCTCGCACGCGTATGGTCAGCGTATCAATGCGCATATATTTTCTTGCTATAGCTATTGATGTTGAATAGCTTCCTCCGGCGTTGACATCGAGATGCATAAACCCGTGTTCTAAACCGCTGAACCAGGAATGATCGGCATGCACGATCTAGTTAACAGCGTGGCATTGAAAAGTTTTGGAAACGAGAATCTTTGGAACGTAATATTATCTTATTGTTTTGTACGTAAATAATGTATCTCACGAAAAATTCGACTTCGAAACTTTTTGGTGGAACAAATAGATTTTTGGGACAGATTTTGTTGTCATTTACGTCACTGTCTTTTTAGATTTTATGATAGTTGTATAAGTCGAGTGTATTTTTTAAAAGTTCCCTAAAGTTTCTGCAAATATAACCTTCCACGTGTCTAACAGAGCTTGAAACGATTGATTGGTGTTACTAGACTGGAAAAATAAATACTGCGCCTAATAATGAGTTATTTAAAGATAGAAGGTAAATTTTTATACAGGAATAAGTTAAAATTTTTATTGTAACTTTTTACTTTAAATTTTTGACTTGCAAAATGAATAAAAATAATATATATTCTTTTATATACAAGATATATTCTTAAATTTTTAACCTTAATGTATTAGTAAAAATTGGGGAATGCCACTTAAATAAAATAATACTTAATTAATAGTTTTATAATTCTTATTTAGTATTTATTAATATTTTTATTTTTAAGATAAACTCTCTATTTATCAACTAAAATTTAAAAGAGGAAGCAATGTGAAAGTTGTTTGTGCACTAATATATGAAAAAAATCATTTAAAGACATGACTTAATACTAATTTATTAACTAAATAAAAAAACTATTGTATATTGTAACAAAAGATTATTATTAAACGCAGTTTTGATCAGCCATGATACAAAGTTATATAAATTATATGACAATTTGAATTATTTTTTTCAGTGAATTTCTTAATCCGAATAGAAACTATTATTTTCATTTGGATGGTTGATGGGACGCATGAATCACAAATTTAAATTGAAAATCGTTTACTTCGTTAAATATTTAATGTGTATTTGATTGCGTATTCTGTTGTGCATCGGAGATAGGTGACACAATGATAGACAGGAGAATTATTTAAGTGAAATTGTTAATTAAGAGTTGCCTTCATTTTTCATGTTGTCAGTTTTGTATGATATTGTAAGCTTATAATTAGTATTTTATTAATGAAACTTTGTTTCTCTCATACTATTTAATGTGAGTTCTTTCAATTTAACATAAGAAATAGTTGAGTTCTGTTCATGAAAATGCATTAGTTAAAGTTAATTCGAGAAAAATAAAGATCTATAATAAATATTCTTTGCAGTTCTTTTAACGCAGAAGGTAAAAAGATTTTAAAAAGTTTTAACGCAGAAGATAATGAATTGGCCGTGCATATTTTACTTTTCTTAAGTTCCGTGGTTATTTGGGTGCATTGTACAAATGATCGATTTAACTTTCTAACAAAGAAACTTCTTTTTTTCAGTTAATGTACACATTTTTTTCATACTAAAGAAAATTGGTAGCTATTTTTAGTGTTAATTTTATCCTATTTATTTAACTTTTGCAACTGAGACACTTATAAGAAAAAGCAATAGAATGCATTTCATTTGCAATAAATGAAAATAATTCGTAAATATCCAATTAAGAGATCTTAAAAAGCGAGAAGTTATTAAAGTTATTAAATATAGGTTAAAGTTCTTCGTATTTTCATATTAAAATTAACGTTGAAAATTTTAAAATAAGTATCGACTGAAAGATTTTAAAGAATACACGCCATCGAAGTTTGTCTTGTATAGAAGGCAGCTTCCCAATATTTTGCGTCATGCTGGGATAACTCTGAACGTATGTGCATCCGCTAACCCAATTTGTTGCATTACTTTGATAGAGGGATCATTCGCTGGAAAATACGAGCCGGGAAATGTCGGGCGTGTGTTATAAGGATCTATGGCTTGTATTTGCGACGGGAATGATTCCAACGTTAGATATTCGTTTATGGAAATTTTGATGTATGGATCTACTAACCACACAGGTTACCATATTAACATTTTATGGTGTATGCCATAAGAAGTATAGGAGGTAGGCAGGTGTGTCAAGGGAAAGAAACGTTATTCTTGTATAAAAGCATGTAAAATCATGCTAACATGAGAAACGTTCTGTGAATAAGAAAAGGAGTAATACAGCTCTTCTATGGAATAGAAAATGTTAAGACCATGCAATGAGATAATATTTGCGAAAAATCTGTTGAAAGCCTAGTCATCGCGAAGATGTTAATACTATTAAGAGCTACTTAATATAATTTACGAGTGTTGCGCGCAACTTTGAGGCTAGTAGCTCTGTTAAAGTACGCTATGTGTGCGCAAGTGGTCTTTTAAAATTCAGTTGCAGTGCTTTAATCCGTCCTATAGAATATTACGGAATAATGTGTAAGTTGATTTAAAGTTATGAAGTTCTTAATTCCGTACATTCATGCTTTTATTAGTTTTTTTTCCCCCGATTCTTTTGTGACTTCAAAGCGGTCTAGACAATATCCGAAATCTGAGATAATTATGCATTACTGTTGAAAGAATCTTATTATGGTATGGCACAGAATAGAAAGTGAATAAAGCGCGCTAGGTCAGACCGTGACCTAAGAACATTCAATACTGAAACCGTATTCGGAGTCTATCTGCATTTAGTTACTTGCTAAGTAAATCAATTCGTTTTAGTAATTATATTCATGAATAGTCATTAATTAATATTATTTTATTAATCAGTACATACGTTTTTTCATCTGATTGAAATGTCTCAATTATCTTGAATATTCTGAACATATATTGTCATAATATTAAAAATTTATCTCTTACTGTTTATATATATATATATATATATATATATATCTTATTATAACATAT
>VBVR01004191.1:0-15099 GCA_011638315.1 Tetramorium parvispinum
GATATGTATCACTCATTATTCTTTAATATTTAATAATAAAATATTTTTTTTAATTGAATGCCATGAAATCAGATTGTTTATTTTTTTACGTATTATTAAAAAATATAAAAAAATTAAATATTGATCAAAACACCTTACGACTTGTATCAAAACAATCGTATCCATATCTTTATATTTACTTTAATTGAGCTTCAATTTAAAATGGATATTTATACATTTATTTTTATCATGAAACAAATTTATTCATCGTCTTTTAAAAATTGTAAGCGATTAATTGTAACTAGTAAATATATTATTACATTGCAAATTATTATAAATGAAATATAATTAAAAATATTACGCAAAAAAACTTATTAAACATTCTAAGATTTTTTCTGTATTCTCTATAAGATTCTGTGTATCTCACGCATTAACGTCCGAGGCCATTTGCACCCGAATATCGGTCATCTTTAGTCGCAGTCGACCGTGTTCCTTTTTTTTTCTCCGGAAGCGAAGTCCATCGCGCTCGAGCAAGATAGCTCCGCTGGCTTTTAGGGTTCGCCTCGTATCGTAAACCATCTCGAAATCTTGCGCGAGATCGTAGCTCGGTACGCGTTCCCCACGCGTTCCGCCTCGCCGCGAGCAAGGGGGGCAAACGTTGGCGCACGGGGCGCAGGCGTGCCGAGAGACTCCCCCACCGATGATTCCCCTCTTCGAGGTGATGTTCGAGGTAGCGGCGGCGGTCTCGGTGGTGGCCGAGGACGGTGGGTAGGGTGGCAACCTCTCCTCCGGTAGCTGCATACGCGATTTCGGACGGTACGTCCGGTGGGCGACCACCTCCACCTTCCGCGTCCTTCGTGCCCTCCGGGAGCCGGGTTCCTGCTGGCCGGTATACTACGCCGTGCTGAGGCTGAAACCGGCACCATAGTACCGCGGCACCTGCTAATCAAATCGCACCATTCCACGATCGCGTCGCTCGATCCTCGTCGACGAGTGCGGCGAGAATCGCGAACCGCGATTTGTGTCTACTAGTGCACTGATGAGTTCCGCTTCGGGGAAACTTCGAGATAAAATCGTATTGAGATTCGGTATCGTCCCGCCGCCGATTGATCGTTACCGTCGCAACTCCTTTCGCGCGAGCGGTATTTACGTTGGAAGGATTGTCGCGCGTCGGATAAACGGATGATGATTTGTCGGTGAAAAGTCAGAAGGTAAATTCAGTATCAGTGAGTTTTGCGGAGCCGACCGACACACATAGACTCTGGGATAACACGGTTGTGCATCAAATGTCTGCTGGATGATCAGCTTAATACATCTGTTATAATCATTTCTTGTTCAAGAATATATCAGTGAGCGATTAAATTAGACTGTCTTGAAATTAATCCTTTATATTACTCAAGAGCTTCAGAATCTGAAGACCGCCAAAGGGCAGTTATACCTGGTGGACACAAGATATCATTAATTTGCATAACTTCAAATCTTCGCGATTATCAATATTGAAGCTGGCCGCTTTGATTTTTGGCACTTAAGCAAGCCGCAAGATGCGAAGACATGGAGTCGAGCGGGGACGATCGGCGACGGTCATCGAGGAGTGTCAAACGCGCTCGTAGACCGGCCGGGGCCATCGGGACGGGTCCGCTTCACCGATGAGAAGGAAAAAACGGGCAGGACAACGTGGCAGGTCGAAGATCGCGATCAGGAGGCCGCGGAATTCAACGTTTCTTACCGGCGGCCGGCGAGGCTGACCGCATATTCGGGCCGAATCGCCGAATCAACCGGACGGAGAACGGCAGCCGGCTAGATCGGCCGCGGTCCATCGCGTTTTTCTTCGCGTCGGCCGGTCGGGCGGTTCACGTCGGGCACGACGCGAGATTTACATCGACACGCGCGTAAAAACCGATCGTCTCGCTACTGATCGCGGCGCGGGCAACGATACTGACTCGACGCGACTCGAAGAGGACCGAATCCCGCAGAAGAGACTTGGAAGCTTCCAGTTTTATCAACCACGATCGAGTTCGCTCGCCGTCGAAAGAAAATCTTAGCCGCCCCGTGGAATATCGATCAAGATATTGTTGGTGCGATCGCGTAATTGTAAAAGAAAAGATCAAAGAAATATCTGGATAAGAAGTCAATGCAATCGCAGAAGGCTTCGGTATTAGTGAAATGAGAGATATGTGACTGTAGAACGATTAAATGTAGAGAACGTGTATAGATAACTGTTGGCAGAAGGGATAATGGGAATTAGGAGATTTTCCAGAAGCAAGTTAGTTAAAGAAGAATATAACATTGGTATTTAATACAAACTATATTTAAAGGATTACCGTCTCCTTATCACGATCAATAGAAAAATGGCGCAATGTGTAAGCATGAAATTTTATTAATTAAAGCTTCAGTTGCTCCAACTATCTTTTCGATCATTTGTCGGATGAAAAAACATCGCTCTGTTGTAAAATAAAACAAGCATCTCGAAATGCTGTCTCGTGTTCAAAACTGCTTCAAGAACTGCTTCAACGTCGTTCAAGTAACATGTGCTCTCGAAGCTGAAGGATAGGTAACGAAATCGCGACGCGGCGGATTCGACGGTCGACAAGATTGGTGCGATCGGTGCTACATATTCAAGGTTACGAGATAAACCAGGTCTCACAAGCGATCCGATAAGCGCCTGCTGGCGATCCATCGGCGGCTCTCGAAAGCATCGACGAGTGCGCGACCGGCTACAAGCCCGTACGGACCCTGCCGGAAGACGTGCGGTGCGTCGACGGCGATTTCCGGCCTAATCGGAGCGACGTTGGTCCCGGCGTGATCACAAAGTGAAAAGAGGTGCTATCGCGGAAACACCACATCTCTGCGAAGCGACGTAGATCGGTCGAAGTAAAAGGAAGCGGCGTAAAGTAAACTTCGCGATCTTTGACCGGAAACATCGTATCGCGAAAATCGTCGAAGAGAAAAATAATGATACAAACGTCGAACAAGTCGAAATAGAATACGCGATTAAACTTTTGACTATCGACGTGAACCACGTTAATCAGCGTTATGATAATATGTGATTGTTCAATTGCATTTCTTTCGCCGGCAACAGCAAGTGATTTGACATCCGAAAAGCGAAGGACGGTTTTAAAGAAGAGACTATTGTGACCACCGCGAAAATTAGAACTCGAATTAGATGAATATTTAAACGCGCGACGATCTCGATGAGTGCATCAAAGTAGAAGAAAGAAAAACGTAAACTCGAGTGTATATCATGCACGCTGAGAAGAAATCGTGTCACGACTAGAAAATCGCAAGCACTCGTCGAACCGAGTGGGAACGTTGACAATAACCGACTTGTAGATGGTATGGATGTAGTATAGGTGGAACTATTTACAAACGGCCATTCACAAGTCTCGTGCAACGAGCTCGTAAACGAGTCCCGAGCGTAACTTGTGCAGAAGAAGCGTTTTCGTGACTCGTCGTTTACGAGCAATCGCACGAAATTTTGCGACGAAATTGGTCGCGTTCGAGACTCTTTAAGATAAAGTGAATGACGAGGACGGCGGACGATCGTTGTGGACAGGTGAAATCGGCGTATGCGTCCTTTCTCACGTTGAAGATTACGTAATAATTATTTGTGCAGCTTTTTCCCCTTCGTTTGAGCGCTGGAGCGCGTTTTCGGAATTCCGAAAGATTTACATCTAGTAGAAATGTGAGAGTAAAATTGCTCGCGAGAGTGTCATAACAACTACATTCTGTTTTCTCAGTGTACCGCACTAACGATAGCAGTGATAAGAAAGTAGGAGTGAATCGGTGAGCTTTTAAAGCGACGCGAATCGTCGGGTTTAAACTGAAGAATCTTACTTAAGAAATTCTCAGTTTAACGACAAAATATCGTGCTTGGATTTTCTACTAGATAGACGTTGCTTGTTTCGGGATAATCTGTCTTTAAGATATCCTGTACGTCAAGTAATAACTTTAAGAGACAGTTTGAAGATCAGCAACTATATCGTGTGCAAGCTTGAGTGACGGTGGAAGGTACAAACAGCGAATCTTCAAAGGGACGCGCGGCTTCTTATCGCTGTTTCGCCCGTGACATGGCAGCTAAAACGTGCGCTTGCCGGAGATAATTTAGAAATTTAACAATTATATTTCATCTTTGGAGAGAAGAAAAAGTGCCTTGATGCACGACGGTATACTCCTATGTGCGGGAGATTCTCACTTTAAGAAATCCTGCAACAACAAATTTCTCTCGCATAATCCGTATTAAGATCTCCATCAAGCGATAGAGATTCAAGAAACCATCTAGCTACCGTATCAATTTTCTCTCAGACCAGAACGGTCGCAGCCGAAATGCATTCCGCATGAATCATCTTTCAAGTATCTCCAGTGTTCAACAAACTTATCCCCATAGACATTCGCTGATTTGTAGTCGATCTGGAACGTCCGCTTGCGTCGTGACTTGATAGTTGATACCCGTTGATATTGCGACAAGCCGATCTCGCCTCAGCTCCAGGCAGAGACAGATCGTCGGTCACGAGGAGATAATCAAGCGAGAGGCGACGGTCTCGCCGGGAACTACTCCTCGACGCGGTTGCACGAGCTCTCTCTTAGACTGGAGCTGTACTTGCCGTACGCACCGCTGCCGGGGGGCGGCGGGATCCTCCCGGCGGTGAGCGGCAGCGGTGCTTCCGGTGGTTGTCGTCCGGTGCTGCTGGGTGGCGTCGATCTGTCGATGTCGGCGGCGGTGCAGCCGCCGGTCGCGACGCTGTCGACGAACCTGACCAGCAGCGGTCCGATAGCGGCGCACAATTCCCTGCACCACACGTCAGGCGGCCTGGCCCTGCCGCTGGGGGCCGCAGCGGGCCCGCCGGTGATGATGCCGCGTCCGCCGCCGGGTGCCATGCCGCCGCTGGGACCGACGTTGCCGCCGACTCATCAGGACGAGGACCTGGCCGACGCGGCCCCCAATCAGGACGTTCTGCTGGCGCTCCTCGCGAGAAATAAGAATCTAGAAGGTGAGTGGAAAAAAAGCGACGTCCAAAAAAATTCTATGGAAGACTTTTGAAAGTGAATTGATTGCCGAGAGCATTGATTGCCTCATAAGTTGTCAAACGTAGGAATCATTAATTTTCTCACTTGCTTGTAGGAAATTAAATTTTTAAATAATGAATCTGAAAGAGTGAATGGAAAAAGGTGATACGTTGTTACGAAAGTTCTGTGACCGGGTAATCTTCTAAATATAAAAATGAAATTCTAATATCTATAGAAGAAGATATTATATATAACTAGAGATACTGGTTATTAATTTATGAATGATTACATTACTTGTGCTTACAAAACATTGCATCTTATTAGAAAAAAAGTTATCTACATCAATTGATGTTTTCTTTTACATAAATAATCTTTTTTCTCGTAATAATTATTTTTCACGATTTAATTCCTCTTCTATACATTAAAAAATTAATAATTATTATTAATTATTATTAATAAATATATTAAAATACATTTAAATGTTTCTGAAAAGAAGATATAAAAAAGACGATGATTAAAAAGAAGTAAACTTTTAAGATGTAATTATTAAACGCTTAGACTTTTATATAACTCGTTAATCATAAAATGACATATCAGTGAACCGATAGCCGCGAATATTATCAGCGATTATTTTCAGACAAAATCAAGATTGCTAATGTAACTTATGCAACGTTCACGTGTATAGACGTTGGAAAAGCTGTATTATAGAAAGATTGTTTTCTTTCTCTTCAGCACGAAATTTTTATTTTTTTAACATAAAAAACATATCTATTTTAGAAAACGATGTATTAAAAAAGTAACAGCAAGATGATGTTACATTGTTACAAATATGTGTAATATACTGAACACTTCTCTTCTGTTATATTTGAGTCATCACGTCAGTTATTCAATATGTCAACGCTTATTAAAGAAAATAAAACTTAAATTTTCACACTTATGAAAATTATTCTTGAAGAGTATTCTTTTAACTTGTGTACTAATTAAAAATAATATTACGCTATTAAAGTGATTTTAGTAGCAATTATTTAAATTTATATCATTAATTTGATATATTATTAACTGTTTATCTTTATGATGCAATTAAACATATCCGAAGAGCGCTTTTGTAAAAATGAACATCATTCTCTTTTTACCATTTCTGCTGAGATATGAAATGTAAATATATCAAATGCATTACCAGCGCAAACATTAGACTCCATTTAATTACTATCGCTCGATTTTTCGTTACGTTCGTTGACTCGGAAACTCATCTGCGGTATTTATCCGTGAAATGCACAATGCCAATTGCGCAATGGCAATTACATCAAAAACAATTTACACACCGAAGCACCATGATTAATGGCGAAATTAGTAAACTTGACAATTGCGCGAAACTCAATCGCGACTTAGTTTCTTCAATTTACGATGCGTGTCGTTCGACATAATTTCTGCTCTCAATAACGTTGATATCTCACAATATCAGCTCACCTTAAAATTCTCGCTTGGTGTCATTACATGAACAGTGGCCACTTTTTGATAATGTCTCCATCAGCCATTGATAAGATTAATATTCACATCTAAAAATTCGCTATCGCGTCCATGGCACCGTCTTATTGTTTTTCTTTATCAACTTTATGACATCATAACTACTGAAACTGCGATATTTTACCAAAGTGACGTCAAATATTTGATTATCGGTACTTAAGTCCCTAACGAAATGCCTTTAACCAAAATTTGACTTCAAATACTGAAGTTTTTTGCAATTTTCATATTAAATTATAGTTATAATTAAACATATTTTATATTTTAAAATTAAAACTAGTTCTAATTGAATTATTTGCAACTATAATGTATTATTCTCAGTCTTAAAAACAAGATTTTATGACATTAATATCAGATTAATAATGTAAAATAGAATTTTTTAAATCTATTATTATTTATTATTATTTTAATTTTTTGAACGTCATAATTTTTCAGAAAGAAAACATTTTGGAAATTTTCTGTCTTAAAAATATTAAATGTTTATCTTGCTGTAAATCTGAATTTTATTCTAAGGTGCGGTCTTATAAATGTTACAATAACATTTAGATTATATGGATTATAAAAAATATTTACGATTAGTGCATATGCGCTCAAGATACTGTTCTTTCTCTTATCAGATTATCTCGATCTTATTAGAATTAATATTACTAGATATTACATATCTTAATTTAAATTTAAATAAAAAACGCGGAATTGTCGTCTACATGTATTTATAGAGTATATGATTTATTTCAAATTTAATTAATCCCAAACCGAGAATATAAAAATCTAAATATAAACTTAATTTAAATATAAATCTTATTTAATATAAACTTGTTATATTAAACTTTAATCATTTGATATATAATTTAAGCTAGCATAATTAAATGCAATGCAATTAATCGTTTATATTAACGTTATAATTAATTACACAATAGTTTACAGGATTATAATATTACAAACTTTACAGACTGCAATAATAACTTTCTGTGTGGCCTATATAAAATTTATTAATTTCTTTTCTTTGCTAATACATACATAGGAAATTATTTAACTCTTTCTCAATAAATTTCTAACATAAATTTAAAAAAAATTTAATAATTGTTTTATTACAAGATAAAAACTATATTACGAATTTATACTGTAAATATATATTATTTAACAATTGCATTTTATTTACCTTATTCAATGACTGTTTCTTTTTATATGATCGCTTGAAATGTGGAAAATATTTCATATCTTCTTATCGTAAATAAACTACATTGGATCGGTTGTATTCAGGGCCACGAGATATCATCTTTGTCTAGAATAACATTCGCTATTTTTTATATATAAATTGTCAATGGCACAATTTATTTTTTGAAATTGTAGATAAACGTTGCTTCTTGATGCAAAACACATCCGTATCGAAATAAGATTTTATCTATTGTGAATTTTATCTTCCATGTAACAATCTAATGAAAAATAAGCTGATTATTAAGTGGATGAGTTTTTCATTATCTATTTCTACATTTGTGAAATTTTCTAAGTTTAAATTTCTAACGTATCTTTTGTAAAATCATTGTACTTCAATATTTTTGGTGAAGACAGTATGATTCCAAATTGATTCAAGAATCAGTGAAAGGAAATGTAAGCAATATAAGACCGTCTCCTAAGACACTGCATCATAACGTTATTTAAAAAAGACACTTTTACTTTTAGATCCTCAAGTATAGGAATATCGAATAAATATTAATCAACTGAGAGTGATGTAAGACTTTATAGATTTTCACTCATCTCACCTTAACCATATCGCTGCCCACCATTTTCATCCTCCTTCTCCTCCGCCACGCGCACCTCGCCTTGTCCTCTGAGTTATTCATCCAGTCGATCTCGGTGAGTGGAGCAAGGTCGAAGGCTTCCTAAATTATGAACGTCCGCGGCTGGAAGACGACCTCGCGGTAGCAATAACGCGAAGTCGACGACCGATTTTCCGAATGAATATGCACGGTGGATCGCGCGAGTTTTAGCGATAATTAAGTTCGCCACTCGTAAACAGAGGCTCGTGACCCCGTAACCCTTTTAGGATTCGAGTATGAGTTACATTTTACGCTTATTACAAACCGCGACGAAGGAAACCCCGCGACTGTTGGGACACTTTTGATTATCAATTAGGGCAATGACTAACTCAGAGCTTCTCAACTTCAGTCTTCGACTGTATTAATTAGGAAATAATAATTTTCATAGATTATCCTTTCTAATTAACATTTAGATTTAAAACATTTCTAAATATAAATTATATGCATATACGTATTAAATAATAAATTTAATACGTATACGCATGTATGTATGTATGTATGTAATATTATTAAAATTAATAAATTTCTTTTATTTAAAAACATGTATCGCATAATTTCGATTAAACTAAATGCGAGAATCTGTTTAAGTACATATAATAGATATGTACTTGCTATTTCAAATTACAATAGGATCCAAATTTTCTCTGAGGTCCGTTTCGAAATTTAATCTTCGTATTTAGCTACGCCTGACCTCGAAATTGATTTGTCTTAGAAGAAAACTACACATGTCTTCAAATTCAGTCAGATCGATTATTAGCGTCATACAACTACGATGTAAGGATTAACACCTATCATGAGAGGGATATATTCAACCGATCGTTTTGCGACCCGGAGAACCGATCAACCTCTGGCCGGCTAAGCGTTTCTAGGTAATAAAGAGAGCGGCGGAGTAGTTCGCGGCTCCGCTTTTGTTAAAAGGGCGCGGCGAGGGTGGCGGATATTTTAATAAGGTAAGTGCTGCAAGGCCGGTTGCTATGCCATTGGGGCGGTTTAATCATGTAATGTGTTCGGAGGCTCGGCCGTCCCACAATCGATATACGGTATTGCTTCGGGCACGACGCAGCGCGTACGTACGACGCGCTTAAATCCTACACCCGACCTAGAGCTAAGCTTTGCGAGCCGTGTAAACCGCGTCAGAGCCCACGTCAAAGCCCGGGGAGAGGTTCTCGCGTTGCCAATTTTCATACTGCTGTGCAAATCGCAGCACGAACACTATACGGTAAGATCCAAGATAGGGCTTGGTCGTGGATTTCATGCCACGTAGAACAATCGTCTGATCGACGATCTAATACGAATGTCACAGATCACATTTTATTTCGTTCTTTCACGATGTTAAATGTTCTATGCAAATGCGATAAATACATAATTTTTCAGATTTACGTAATCCTAAATGGAACTTGTATCATGTTACATGTGAACTCTACGTCGCCCTCGCATCATCGACTTTATCTCGATTTTAATTTTAATTGATGAATTCTTGGCTTCTTTTATTCGTGATCCTAGAAGAACGTAAAATGAATTAAACAATGAATTCAACTAATTCTGGCGAAATGAATTTAATTAAAAAAGGCAAAACTCAATGAAATCACGGTAGAAATAAAATACAATACAAAATTCCTTATTTTAGATAAATTTTAATCACTGCGTTCGCTAATTCTTCTTTGATATATCTGGCGGTTAATATCATTGCTTTGGATATTATTTTGTACACACGGAAAGTAGGAAAGAAAATCGCGAAATGAAAACTCTTTCTCCTCTTTCTTTTTTTATAGAAAGTCAGAAACGTACGTTGACAAGGGGCGAAAAGCTCCAATGACGACATCAACCAACCCACGAGCGAAATGGTAACCATAGGAAACGACAGCTCATAGCGAATGAGGGCTGGTCGGGACGGGGATGAAAAGAAAATGGCGGCTACCGGTTACGGAGTAGCGCGTGGTATTCACGTGTAGGGGTGAAGAGAAGTCAGTGGGAAAATGAGGGTGAAGGACGGTACCTTTGTTGCCGACGACGGATCGGCTTTGGTGCTCTAAAAGGGCTGAACCTTAAGGTTCCTTACTCCATATAATCGCGCGCGCGTGTACAATACGCGTTTACTTGTGTACGTATACCAACGTGCGTTGGTTGTGCACGAGGAACGTCTCCTCCGAGGAACGCTTCGTGGTAGCCAAAGCCGATGATTGAACGAGTTGATCGTATTACGTGGCTGGAAGAAGCTCTTCCCCTTGGGGCTTAAATTCCTCGCGTCACTTTACGATGCCTGCGTAGTACAGTTCCTGTAATTTTTTCCCTCAGCGAGATGACATCCTCACGTCGCTTATTCAAATTTCGCATTTTAAATTGGGCAAGTGTCTCTTCTTGCCAAACGGATTGAATCGCATCAAGATTGTTATCAAGAATCGAGAAATATCTTATCCGTAACAATTGTTTAATAAATCTTGCATTAGCATCAAAAGTATTCTTTCAATTCGAACAACAATAAGAGCGTCATATTGTTAAGAATTTTTCAATAATTTATTTAGTAAAATATAAGAAAATATGGATATAATATTCATTGATTACATTCCGCGACGTCAGAATGCATCTGCATAGAATGAAAATATTGGCAATCTTTTTTCACGTGCTATAATCGCGGCAGTATCTTCTGTCTGCCTCCATTTTTCCTGAAAAAAGTTGCCTAAGTGGGAAAGGGAAATTGCTTTCCAAGTCGAAAGTTCCTGCGGTAACGGCGGTTTTGCTACCTTTTTTTATGGTTCGGACATGAAAACCGCCGGATCAGGAAGGCATCGACCGGGGTTTCCCTATATCTTCTTTCGTTTCCTTCGCTTTTCGTAGCGCGACTTCGCCCCGAGTGACCACTCGTTGTGATAGATCGATCTAGTAACGTCGTTAAATACCGGTTATCGTCCCTTTATTGCCAATCCGCGTTACTATAAGTCATAATTTGATCGTACCCACGGAACGAGAGTGTAGGAATCCAAAAGATACTATATTTCTTTCGTTTATTACAAAGAAATTTAATTTAACTTAATTATTTCCACTTAACAAAATGATTATTACGTTTTCTGTAATTTTTATATTTATATATATATGTATATATATATATATGCTAAAATGTCTCATCAAATCGATAAGTAAACTACGCAGAAACCTTTAGCACGAAGAAAAACGGTCGACGACATATAATATTTCCCGGCTGAAAAACAATTCCCGTGTATGTACACGCGCGTGTTCCGCCACCCGCATCGGGTTACGACATCTCACCCCGGGGTATTACGGCATTATGATTTTTTTTTCTCGCGCATGGCTAACCCGAGGTCAACTCATTTCCGGCTTGAAGGACCGACTAATCGAGGTTTGATCGATAGCTATCTTTTTTCGAGTGGTAAGAGAAAACATCTAAAGATAGTCGTGGGATCATTGAGCCGTATCGTAATACATTATCTTTTTAGGAAAACGCTAAACACTAAGAACAATGTCTAATCTTTTTAAAAAGAATATGAAGAAGTTGTGAGCTTCAATAACGAAGAATTCCAAGTCTATCCACTTTTAAATCTTTACTCTGATTAATATTATTATTATCCTTATCAAATTATCTTTATTTAAATTAATTCTACTCAATTATTTGTTTCTAAAAAGCTTTAAAAATATCATTGTATTTCAACAAATTATTTGAACAAATTCTTTTTATAAATATTATGCTACAATTGATGTTTATTAAAAAACGCTGTGTGAATTAAGACATTAATGTTATTATCAATGAAGAAATTACGTCAAATGATAAGAAGTAGTATGTCATTTTGATTGTAAACAGGCAGAAGTAAGTGATTTTTGATAAGATTAAAATTTTTTTTCAGCTAAACCAACTAGAGTTGTTTCAATTTAAGCAACAAGGCATACATTTGCTTCTATCGAAAGGAACTGCCGATCAAGCTGTTCATGAATATGTTATGGAATTTATTTCTTGGCTTAACTTTCTTGATAATTATAATCTCTATATTTAAATTGAATTTATTGGACAACATAAACTTTATTCGAAAATTATTCTGATATCTTTATTTTTTTAGCAGCTTCATAAAAGAAATTGTAAAGTAAACAGATAATTAACCAAGAACTCGATAATGAAATTAAACAAGTATTAAACAAGAAAAACATTGAAAAAGAGGCATTGCGAGTGCAACGCGGTTAACGATGTATAAGTTACTCGTATTATGTTCTTTAATTAATAATAAGATACATAATTATACATCGAATATTTTGGCTCTACTTTGAACTTTCTTCAGCAATACGATAACAAGTAAAATAATCTCACGTTTTTCGATGAGTTATAAATGAGTCCAGATTGAATATCTAAAAATACTGTATTTTGTGCGCGAAAAGATTCGAACGAAATTTCAGTTGATAACTATAGCCTAAATAATTCAAGGAATGTGAGAATAAAGTCTTGATAAAACATCGAATAGTAGTCATACCTTAAAAGAAAATAATTGATAGAATTAAATTAATAATAGTAAAGTCAAAAAACAGTCATGATAAAAAAATGTAAATGTAGCTTAAAGTAGAGCCAAATGTTTGATATATAATGATGTATCTTATTACTAATTAAAAAATATTACACAAATAAATTTTATTAAGTTTATTAATATACTATGCATCCGTTCCTTATCTCCATCGAATTTTTTAAAAGTATTTTCTAAAATTTATATACATACTTCGGTTTTTAATCAAGCTATGAATTAAAATTTGGCAAAGTAAACTTCGTTTAAATTTAAATAAAGTGTAAAGCTTCATGACCTGAATATATGAAAAACACTGCACTTTCAGAAAATCTAAATCTAATCCTTTTCAATTCTTCATTTATTGTGAATTGTGATCTTTATTTCACCTTGCGGCAGAATGCTTTGCGCTAGAACTACAACTTTGTTTATTTTATTATAGTCTCTAAGTATAATTTAAGTAAGAAATTTTAAGATCATTTTTTTTCAGGGAAAGATACTGCGTTTTTATTTTTAACAATGTCATAATTATTAAAATTCGCTATTTTACTGATCATTTAAAATTATTTAAAAATTAAAGAATTATTAATAATTATTAAGTATTAATTATTTGAAAAAAAAATAAAATTGTCGAAGGTGTATCGATTCGGCGAGGTATTCCAGATGTAAGTGATGTGTAATCCGAACCGTTACTGGGATTGAGCTAGCGTATATACGTGGGAACGCAAGCCCGAGGCCTCGGGGTTGTTTTTCTTGGAGGCGTGCTCGCCGATCGTCTATCGCGTAGGGTAAGTTTTTCCATGAAGCGCTACACTGAAAGAGAGAGGTGGTGTTCACTTCTACAGCGCCACGTGACTCTTGCGGGACAGAGCTCTCCTGTTTGTCGAGAGCATAATCACGTTCGTCTCTCTCTTTCCCTTTACAATGCATTGTTGGTTCCCTTCCGTTGTTGCCACTGGGAGTTTACGCGATCGGAGATTAAGTGGCTCATGATGGGAACTAAATGGCGTTTAGACCGCGTTTATGTAACCTTACGATTATGTCGCTGGTACACGTCAGGACTATGTGGTTCCAAAAGGACACGTCTAATTGTTGTACACTTTCCGCGCCGCATTTAATCCAGAAATATATTTAGGTGTAAGTTTCATCTTATTTAAATTTTGTATATATATATATATGTGTTTTTTTATGGGGGACGACATTATTGTGGTGAAAAAAATAGATGGAAAAGTAATAATCTACAAATAAATACAGAGATTAAGATATTGATTATCTCATACTAACATTACAAATCTAGATGTGTAAAAATATATAATTACTAAAAAATTATGTTCCATTGTTTTTATTCCAATTTTGCGCAACACATTTTATCAAATACTTTTTATTATTTATCATTTAATCGCGAGCTTTTCAACAATAGCGAAATTATGACTCGGAATTAACTTTGATCAATCCATGCATAAATAAAATTTGATTGGCCGATCAAATATAGGTTGATTTGCAAATATTATAATAGACTTTGACAGATTATGTATAATATGATATTTAAGAAAAAATTTTAGATTAATCTAGATCTTGCTTATCTTTCCTAAAAAGTGCAAAAGTTAAAACTTCTACTTTTTCCATGCTCTCCTGTATATAGCCACAAAAAGTGAAAACTTTCTAAAAGAAAACTATAGAGAGGAGAGAAGAGAGAGAGAGAGAGAGAGAGAGAGAGAGAGGGAGAGAGAGAGAAAAAGAGAGTTGCTTAACTCTTAAATTATCCCTCCGAGAGAAAACTCTTATTGCGTAGAGAACTCTCATTAATTTCATCTTCCGTATATTTTTCTTATTTTTTACAACTTGATGTCGAATGCCCTTATTACACGGAATTTGCGGAAAAGAAAGAAAATATGATATTACGGATTTGCAAAGAATCAACGAATTGTACTGGCGCGTTTTCGTGTAATTCAACAACGATCTGACATCAAAGTATTAATTACTATTAATAATTAATAATGAGGTTGTGATCGATAATTGTTAAGGATGTATCTGAGCTATCTTCGAAATAGCACCAAGTCGATAAAAATTTGTGAGATTGTTCTTTAGCCTTCCTGATGTGATGCAAAAAAACTTTAAACAAATCCATTAAACAGTTGCTGAGTAGTAACAATTTTAATTTTCACCGTATGATTTCCCACGTATTCTTATGGAAAGAGACGGTCTTGAAGAATAAAAATATTGAAGAAATGGTACCAATGTTTTCAATTTTTTTGTACATTTAGTATACGGATAAATGAAAC
>VBVR01004192.1:0-15096 GCA_011638315.1 Tetramorium parvispinum
CGGGACATAAATTAATTATTACAGTAGGTGAAATAACATGACGTGTTCAATAATAATCCGTATTGCACACGGAACGGAAAAATAGCATAGTATTATTGACTTTTACGTGTCGCTATGAAAATTTACGCCGTTACAATTAGAACAAACTAAAACTGTGATAGCGAGGTTAACTGGATATCAATCTGCAGGAGCGACAGCTGCCAACTTTTGAATTTTTAACATAGCAGTAATAATAGAAGAACCATTAACTGTATTGAACATTCGCGAATAAAACAATTTAAAATCACGATTGATTAAAAGTTACAAGTAATGCCTCGCTACATATGCATTACAATCGATATTTTTTTAATTCTTTCCGTGAGAAATACACTATAAATTTTCGAAAACAAAATAATGAACAAACGTCAGATAAAATGTTTGTCCGGATATTTTCCTCTCAACACATGTGTCACACACGATAAATATAGCAATAGCAATGCCTTTCAGATTTTGATATTTAACAAAAATCACACGAGATACTTTCTTTCCCGCATTTTTTTTCTTTACGTTTACGAACATTCAGCCTGGTACTGAATTGTAAGGGAATGCCATTAGTTGCATCCGGTCGTGGTTACAATTTACGTCCGCTTTAGAATCTTCTTGAGACGATGATATACGTGTGCGAGCTACTGACGCGCGAGCCGGAAGGCGGCTCGGCCATGATACCCTTGAGGATTTTCCTGGATCTCTACGGATATCTGGCGGATCTCGATTGCAGCGGCGAGCGTCACCGTCGCAAAGCCGGGCGCACCGATTCCCCGCGCGGCTCGACAACGTCCATCTCGGCGCCGTCGTCTGGCACGATCGATTTGACGACGAGAGCCTGCAGCTGCGAGTTCGCAGCGACGGAAAAGGTATCGGCCAGTCGTGACATTTCTCTTCCGGTTGAATAAAATATCCGGCCTGACGCGACTCTCACGTTCAGTAACGGGGTAACTCTTCGTTTTATCTCATTGGATCGCAGAAAGATCGCCCCAGCGACCCTTAATGAGATAGTTCTGGAATATCCTATTTCCTCCGTCCAATATTTCTATCAGAGAGTTCGCAATCTCGCTAGGGAAAAGATATAAGAGTCAATTGGGAGGAATTGTGTGTTTCAGAAGGTTGACAATTTGCGGGAATAAGCACGCAATTGTGTTTTGCGTGTAATTTAAAATCAATCTTTAGAGTACAAAAATATCGGAGATGTCGTAGATCAAAAATATCAGAGCAGTAGTGATCAGAGATTGCATGTAACAGTCCGAGATGATTCGTACAATATTTGATGCATGTATTTCGCGTTACACGATAGAAAAATATTTGCTTAGGAATAAGCAGTTCATCCATATTTATTGTTGAAATAAATAGATTTATATAGGATAGCATGATTCTGAGTAGATTTGACATTTATTTATAATTCATGCATACAGTAGAGCTATTTGGATTAAGCATACATAATGTGCACTTTAACCGAGCGCCACATTGTAGTTTTGTGGATATAATTATAACAAAGTTATAACCGTCTTTCTCTAAAGGGAACAATGCGAACGGTTCATGTACATCTGCATATTTTATAATGATTTAATAATTGCTAGGCGCGGATTTTCATTTATTCAATTCATACGTTTAAAAGGAAACTTGCGATGTTTTAATCGTTACGACACAAATTTACCTTTATTAATTATAATATAATTTAGCGATATTTAAATAACTGATTAATTAAGGTATTAATATGACATGCTAATAATTCTCTATTTCGACGCATAAATATTAAATTGATACATACATTTGGCATTATGTTAAAATAAATAGATGGCAATGTATGTTGGAATCGTGATATGGAAGTTACAGTTGGGAAATTACAGGCATGTAATAACGCGCGTGATGAGTAAAATCTAATAAATTTTCCGCTGAGTAAAATTTCGCCAATAAGCCTGCGTATGCGCGTAGTAAGCTGCTTTCGCCATACAATATCCACTCTGGACTGCTAACTACTTCTCATTACTAACAACGCTGCATATTTCATACACGCATTTGCGTTTCGGACTCGCTTTTCGGAGCAAGCGCAAAATTAACTAGTTCACATGAAGATTACGGAAAATATTAACAACTCCGCGCAACTTTGTATGGAAGTGACTTGGAAATTTCAGAATTAATGCATCGCGATCGTGGACCTTACGCAGCGCCGCGACATTATAAGAAGATTATAATCTCACTTGTGTGCAAAATACATGCATTAAATTAAATCGTGAATATTAAATACACTTATTGTCGCAATATATATTTGATGATATAGTAATCTTTTTAGAGAGCACTTTTTTTTGATAAAGATTTTACCGAAAAAACTCATCATTTTTTTAATGATATTAGTACTCGTCAAATCTTGAAATTTTAATAGTATATTGGAAATTAAAATGAGATAAAACTTTGTCATATAAAATTTAAGTTATATTTAAATCGTTTTTTTAACAAGTGTTAAAAATGATAATTGGATCGCGCGACAAATGGTCCATCATTAATTTGGTCGAGATTACGTTAAATCGAGACAGATCATTTCTTTCCGTCTACAACGGGACATTTCGACTTTATCGGGCGATCGACTCGTATTCAATCAAGCACGTATCAGGAAGAGGCGAGAAGCTCTGATGAGGATGTTTGCGGGGAAGCGCCTCGCGAAAAGCGACCTTCGAGAAGCCTCGAGATCTTGAAGGATTACGGGGATGACCCGGAGCACTCCGACATCGACATAGTGTTGGCGAGACAGTCTGTCGCCAGCGATAAAACCGAAATTGAGATCGAATCGATTGATGGTCACGTTTCCCGAGAGGGGACGAGCGAGGTACGCCGCCGGGCATGCTGGAAAAACGCCGGAAAAACGATCAGTCACTTTGAATTTTGCGACCGTACGATTACATCGTAAAATATACAGAGTATCCTCGTCGATCTATGAAAAGTAGATTTTGATTTCTATGTACCCTTTGTCTGCTGATAAAAAAGTAAAAGAGTAACGTTTAAATATTTTCAAACATTTGAAGATCTCTTTATTTAATTATTTATTGTTTAATCGTTTACTACGCTGAACAGTTACACGCGAAATTTATGCGATTTAATTACTGCACGCCGTTTATTAAATTCCGATCGCCCGTGACGAACGATTGAACGATTTGTTTAGCCGGCGGTCGAGACGAAGTTTGAGCAGCCCGTAGTTTCTTCGATCATCGATCACACCGAAGATAACGACGATACTAGCTTTCCGAAACGCAATGCTGATGCGCAAGAGACAACTGATGATGCATTCGAGTTTAACTTGGTGAGTGACGAGGAAACCGAAGCAGTCGACTACGAGACTACGACCACTTGGATCGATCTTGAAAACTCGTCGGAGATGTGCCGATGCATCGACGAATCCGAGAGCGAGCAAACGCCCCCGCCCGACCCGCTGAAAGAGTTCCTGAAGAGGATGCAGGCAGAGGTGGAGGCGGGTCGTCTGGAAACAATCTTCCGGGTATCTGGAATCGGTCCACCGGTGTCGCCCGAGCGTGTAACAGCTGTTGGATTGTGGCTGGCAGACTGCGCGCGTCGTCAGGAAGGTCTGGTCGGGCCGCGTAATATCCGCCACTTTCTCTGCCCAAATCTCGATGATATTCTCGAGTGCGATTGCACGTAACTATCGTAAAATCTTCCTCCGTATATTCACAATATGGCGTTCTCGTCAGCAATCGAATCAAAGTCAATTTTTATAACAGGATCTTTTTATATAATATGTCTGCGGAAGCTTTTGCATAATATTACTTGTGAAAAATTTGGAGAGGATAAGCTCCTCAACGTTGAGAAACACCATTAGTATCACTTTGAGTAAAGAAAAAAAAACGACGACTTTAATTTACAATCGCAATCCTAACAATTTTATTGTATTAAAGAAGTTTCACTTTTTACGTGAGATTTGTAATTAGTATATACAAATTAGATTTATCTCAGATGCATATTATGCTTCAATTTTTATAATTCAACATCGATGTTGTATAATTGTCTTTGATTTATAATCGGCACGCACGGTTGCGATTAAAACATCATAATATAATATATCGAATAACATTTATCTTGGTGACGACTATCGGCATGTTATCGTAAAAGGACGAACAAAGCCACGATACAGAAGCATACGCGCAACGTATTAAATTATAAATCGTTGCATCGTTTATAATTTTCTGCTTCTCGTGTTTCTATCGTGTTGCACGCGCGAGAAAGGCATTAATAGAAAATAAGTATTGGAAGAAAAGTAATAAATTCCTCAATGCAACGAGACAGAAATGTACGTACAATATTTATCTCTTCTTCCGGAGCAGCGGAAGTGATCGATATTCTTTGAGGGCATGTGTCTGTTATTTTCCATAACCGCCTGTTCCAGCGTGTGTTTTGTCAATTTGCCGTATCGGCTACCGTATCGGCAACAACAACTCGCCAATCGATTATTGATCGAGTTATTATTGGTATCACGGTTGCACAATATTGACGTATGCCGGTCAGCTCCAGGGGTTCATAACCCACTCACTCTACTCATACCCGCGAGTCTCTTCCGGGCCCTATGGGATTTACTTTGATATTAAGCACCATCACGCGTTATATCGAAACAAACAGTGTACGAGCACATGCCATTGAGTGCCGCTGCATTCACTTTAAGGGTGGCGCAAATGGAGACTGCCACTCTCTCGCCACTTCGGGAGAGAAAAAAATCCAGTCGAAGGTGAACAGAGTTCGCCGGTGAGTTTTCGTTTGTTTTCGAAATGAGAGTATCCCGGTCCATTTAAATCTGCACTTGAAATCGCGTTCCTCTCTGGAGAAGTTTGCCCATAGAAGTGCCATTTCGAAAGCCTCTATCACCCGTGCGTCGCGTCGCGAAAAAAAAAAAACGTTCTCACCTAGCGTGAAAATAAATTTTTGTTTGCCTTCTTGTATGACTTGGTTGCATGAAACTTTGCAATTTTCAGTGAAATTCATACGCAGTTATTTTCAATTGATTTTATTAGCGGTGAATAAACTTCGAATTAATACTCGTCGCTTAATCGGGTCATTTTCCAATTTTTCGTTTAAATATTGTCAACGTTTAATTACAAAAAAGATAACTTACGAAATAATAACAAAGTCCACTCTGATATAAATAATAACAGAATTTTAACTAATGATTACAAAACCTTTGTACCTTTGTCAAGTAAATAATTGTTAAATAGTGTCGATAATATTTAAATCATTTTATTTAGTACAATGACATATCGCACGTTTCTTTTTTTTTTCATTATACACGATCGTTAATTTACCCGTAACTTTTATAAAAATTAGAGTCAACTTTAACTGTATTAGATTATCGCACAAACTTCGCCGGTTGCTTCGGTAGCGGTTTTTTTTTGGACGTGTTTGGGAGAGACCCTTGATAATTCTCCCTTTAGAACCCGGTTTTGTTATCTCGAAGTAGATTAATTCCATCGTAGGAAATGCAAACGTCCATCGCACAACGCAATAGTTCGCCTGTTTCGTACGCGGAGCGTAACTCGAGCGATTAGATGGCTTAAAAACGAAATAGAGCGCACGGACGAAGGTTCTCGTTATACTGTATAAAAGGGAGTCTTTTTTTCTACTTTCGTTAGAACGACGGTAGAATTCCGTAGCGATGACTCCGACTATTGTGTGGCTTTCCGTGTTTTTATTACTGTCCCGAAATATCCGCGGATGGCATATCGCGTTTCCGAATAACAGCGGGACCGTCAACAATGAACTTCGCGATACTTCGCTTCAGCCGGCCCTTATATTTCCAGGTGGGATTTATTCTAGTGACACATTTTTTTACAATACGATCATATCGTAATGTATGTCTGTGTATAACTCTTTTTAAAAAAGAAGAAAGTATGATTATTACTTAAATTTTTTTATTCTTTATCATTAAACTGTGATGTCGGAAGTGACTGTATGTTACACCGTACACTGTATGGTTAAGATAAGATAATTCGCGCGCGTACATATTTAATAGAATATGTAGAGCTATATAGATTAATTCTTTTTTTCGATTCATGAAAAATGTTCTAAAATTGGATCGGATTTTTATTTTATTTTTATAAAGTCTATTTTTGCTGAAGAATGTAGGACACAAATATAAATTGAATTTTCCTAGTAATGAAGTATTTGATATATTTTATTCAGTGTCTATGCAAACAATACGTAAAAATTTTATTTATTTCCAAAAATAGTAATATAAAAAATAGTAGGTAATGGAAAAAAAATTGTACCGTTTTCTCCACAATGAATAAACACAACTGACACATAGTTCGGAAATCTTAATTATTAATAACATTCTTTATGACATCAGTATGTTTAACAATGTTCAGAAAAATTTTTAGAAAACTCATTCGTTTGAATTTTCATCAGGGACAAAATGGTGTGGCAGTGGCAATATAGCGGATGGTCCGAATGATTTGGGAGTATTCGCGATGACTGACGCGTGTTGTCGCGAACACGATAATTGCAAAGATATAATCGAACCGATGCAGACCAAATATGGCCTAACCAATTCTGCTCTTTATACGAGGTGAATATTATTTTAGAACAATGCTTCTTATGTCAATTCTTTTTCATGAGATGATAAATCAATATTGAAGTAATTGAATTACGTTGAGAATTCTTGTAACATCTTTGCAAAATGTATCAGAAAGCTTCGATCTAAAAAGGTTAAAGTTTATCGATCCTCGATATCTTTGAATCTTTAGTATCTATATTTGGTACATGGATATTTTTATATCGTGTCTGCTATTATTTTTATAAAAACATGTCAACTTTATTAGAGATCCTTGATGTAATTCTGCGGCCAGTAGAAAAAAATATTGTTTACTAGCGTGCATTGGACTGCATCAATGTACAAAAAAAAATATTTTTTAATTTTTTTAACACACGGATTCTATTATAGTTGTTTTATATATATGCATGTCATGATACAAGTATCGATAACCAATGGAAGTGTAGTTGAATATCTAAATGCAATATAAATAAACAAAGTTCTATGTTGTTGAGCATGCTGGAAAAATGGAAGAAAAAAATTAATAATTTATTTTTTTTACATGACATGCATCAATATTTTTTGTCCGTTATTATATATTAAATCTGATATCATTTTGTTATAAGAAACGATTCAGTAATTATAGAAGAAAGTCAATGAACTAGTCCGCAGTAGCGAGTCTGTTGTGCGATTTCACGCAACTAGAACAGTTACCAAGTTTCGTGCGTGTCTTACTATAGTTGCGGCTGACGTTTGACGTTGATATACGACGTCGCGCATTATTACAAACTTGGTATATTAATTACGTAGGCAACTTTTTTTTATACGATACGTGATAGGACGGAAAAAGCATTTTTAAAAGCTTGCCTTATAATATATTAAAAGTGTTTTATGTTTTATTACTGGCTCAATAATTTAAAGCTGTTGCAAATATATTCGATATTCATGTCAACTGGAATGTTAACATAGAATATAATTTTATGGAAATCATCAAAATATCAAATAACCCATGTTAAAAAAATAACACAATATTGATCGTTTACTAATTGTAATGAAAAATATTTAATATTTGTATTTTAAAATATGTCCCAACAACATATCCAAAAAAATCATCGAAAAAAAATCACTGGCTTTAGTTCCTATTAGCATCCTGTAAAATAAAACGGTGGATTTAGAACAAGAGTGGGGTAAGCACGTAATTTGTAAGCTGTACTTTACTCTTGCTCCGAATCCCTCGATTATCTGTTGCAATCTTATTCTTACTCTTTAATCTGAAAGCACGTACTTTTACAAGCATCATCATTTCGTATTCTCGCAACGATCGTATAAGTAATCTTAAATTGAAATGAAGCGAGGTCGCTTTTTATAGCGAGTAATCTGATAAAGCATCGTGAAATGTGCAAAATCAGGCTACACTGCTCCTGCGACGAGAGGTTCTACGACTGTCTCCACGGCTCGGAGGAACTCGTTAGCACGAAGGTCGGCTTCCTCTATTTCAGTGTGTTAGACACGAAGTGCTTCCGCGAAGACTATCCCATCGTTGGCTGCAAACGGCATTCACTGTGAGTCGTAAGCGTATTAAAGTCTTGCCAGTAGCGAGTCGGTGCTCGATTTCAAATGAGTCAGACATTCGCGAGAGATTTCGCGATTCTATTTAATGCGCATATACGATATCGTGTTCGGTTTCATTGCTTCCTCGTCATATTCCGATACATATTGGGAATTATATCCGTGTAAATAAATACATTTTTCGCTTCTTCCATTGTTGAGTCTGCGCGATATTCAACGGTATTTGTATTTTCCTTTCTACCACACTCCGCGTAGATATATATTTCCGATACGACGATATATCGCTGGAAACGTTGAAAATTGAGAATTCTGTCTACGTGTGCGAGCGTTTGGACGCATGATTCGTGAAAGCCGCGTATTATCGCGAGCATTTCGAAACTTTTAAGAACAACGTGCTAACGACCTCTTGGCAGCATTCCTAGACGCTGTTTGGAGTACGAGCTGGACGAGAGCCAACCGAAGATGTATCAGTGGTTCGACGTGCCCACATATTTCCAAAACGACCGGATGGTGATGGCCGGCCGTCATATTCAATCACTCGATTCCGGCACCTCATTCGCCGACCGATAGGAGTCTATTTTGCGGGACCGCCGGACCACTGGAGGAAACATTATACGCGCGTAGAGCCGTATAAATTCGCTATCGACCATGCCTGTCCACGTAGTTAAATAAGTGCCAATAAAACCGCTCTTGCAATCGCTTCTCATTCCCGCTTCTCTCTAGCTCCTTTTTTTCCCGTTCCTGCCTCAAACGCGCGTTAAATTTCGTCGATGCGTTAAACCGGAAAACGCGCGTATACGCGCGCACAAGAATGCGGGTCGATTGTAGGGTGGATGATCCGCAAAAGTGGAAATTATGGGGGTCATTAAATGCACCAATTAACTGCAAATTGTAAAGGCGTTTTCACGGTTAAATACATCAATATAACGACGGCAAAGACGGTAAAGTGTGTGTCCAGTACAAACTCACCCACGTTCATGCATTTACTGACAAACACTAATTTTGTCCTATTGATATTTCTGATAGTCAATAGTAAATCAAGGTTTCATAAATTATCAATATTAAACAAACTATATGTGTTGGGGAGATAACCACACGTAAAACACATAATCACCGTAATTAAAGTAACCGAATAGTATTTCTCTGATTACACTGTAATATTATCTATCCCCGTTGTGCTTTATTCGCTTTACACCGTAGCAATAAGTCCCGTTGAAACTTCACTAAATCATTTCAACGTAATCGCCTGTTATCGGATCTGAAGAAAAGAAAAAAAGACAACAGAAGCTGAAATAGAAGGTAACGTTAGCGCGAGAGGAAGAAACGGGAGGGTCGGTAGACGGGGGCGTTGTGAGACGGGAGATAAGCGAGCGAGGGTCGAATCGGTAGGTGGAAGAGGGGAACTGGGCTCTCGCCTCTCTCCTCCGCTTTTCCGAGGCTTTCCTCCATTTTACGCGAGGCCGTGCGGGCAGCTGGCGCTTACTCCGGGATTTGCTCGGAAATTTATGTCCGGATGGAGCGCAGCCGCGCTGTCCCTCGCGCGCCGCGCCAACATCCTCCTACCACCGATTTACAACTTCTCCGCTCACCTGCGCCAACTTTCGGATGCGCGTGAGCGCGCTCTCCAGCTCTCCAGCCCCGGCGACTCCATTCTTCGTCGCGTCGTGTACCATCGACGCGATAGGAAAAATTGTCGACTTCGCGTTGAACGCCGTGATTTATTGCCGGGGAAATCGCACGCCGTCGCCGTCCTGAAGGCCAAGGCGCAAACGTGGCACGGCGGCAATATTTAAGAATACGGGATATATACGGAATATCTACAGAATTGAAAAATAGCGAGCAGTGAAAGAAGTAAAGCAAGACGAATGACTAAACATTATTTGAGCATTCTTAAAGACATTTGAGAAATATAAAAATTAGCTGACTAATAATTCTTTATAATTCAGATAAACTGTTATAGATGTTATAGAGTAATTCTATTTTACACAATATATAATTATATGTATATTTATTATTACGAATATACTAAAAGCATCATTTACATATCTATAAAATCTCGAGATAGGATCCCAAATTATATTTTACAATTCCTGAAGAAAATTGTGCTTTATGTCAGCTGAAGTTAAACATTCGAAATGCCAATACTCTGGGTTGTAGACCAGCTAATTCTAAAAAGCGAGCTCAAGATTAGCTTTTGACCATGTCGTTTCTTTTTATCTTTCCAGACGTGGCGGCATCAGTGGAGGTTCACTTCGAGAACAAGGACGGTGGATTCTTTCTGAAGCACATACCGCGGCAATATTACCCGGCCCGCGGCACGTCGGATACCATCCCGCCGCTATCTACGGGTGCATCGAACAGCAATAGCAATAACAACAACAATGCGGGGGGTGCGGTACCGTCGCCGCCGCCCGGCTCCGTTCTCTCGATCGACAAGTTCACCGTCTTCCAGACAAGCGAGCCGGTGTCGGTGCGGGCCACGTACGGTCCCTTCAGCACGAAACAGACGGTACCGGCGCGCTACATAGTCCCCGATCCGTTGGACGCGCTGCCGGGGCCGGAAACGCGACGCAACCTCACGGCGGCGACGATCCTGGACGCGCAGGAGCTAGGCGCTCGGCATCTCGACATGTCGGCCCACCTGGTGGGCAACAGCGTGCCGCGCGACTCACCCGTGCTCAGGGTGCTCTTCCACGCCGGCAGCGAGGCCAGTGGCAGACGTCAGCTGATGGCGCGGCATCAGCGGGTCTGCGTGGTGTTGCACGCCAGCCTGGTCAGCCCGTCGCGGGGCAACGCCGCGAGCAGGAGCAGCAACGGTTACTCTTCCTCCTCGTCGTCCTTCTCCTCGTCTTCGTCGTCCTCCGCGCTCACGGCCGCCTGCAGCCCCGACGGCGAGAACGGCGTGTGCCTCGCGCAGATCACCATACCGGCGGACTGGTGGCCACCGTTGCCGCCGCCCGATGCTTCCGGCCGTGTCAAGGTCGCCAAAAGTCTGCCGCGATTGATCCAGGTGGCTTACTCCGTCCTGGAACCGCGTACGGAGGAAGGAGGGCTTGGTAGCGGCGGTAGCGGCGGCGGTTCGGTCGACGCCGCCGGTGGATCGGGATTCTGCAGACCCAGAGTGCAAATACAGCCAGTCACGCCTCTGGGTCAAGTGCCGCTCGCGCCGAACAAAGCGGATTACAAGGAACTCAGGGCGGACGACTCGCTGACGTTGCTGGTGCCGCACGGACCGCTCTATCCGAGATCCAGGCTGCACATCCCGGCCTTCCTGCATCCCATTAAGGTGACGGACCCGCGGCAGGAGCGATCGCCGCTCATCGTCGCGGTTTACTTAAGGTAAGAAACTCGGCGAGCTTCTCCCGAATTTTGAGAAATGACGGTAAACTTTATCTACCTAGGAGAAATAGTACTTGTCAAGATGATTATTTGCGATAACTTACAAATTAAAGATATTGAGAGGTGAAAAGTGTAAGAAGGAAAGGTAAATTAAAATGACAGATTGTCAAATCGCAATTGAATTTCACTTATTAGCTCTTGTTTTTTTTTATAGTTACATTAATCGAAAGTAAATTTGTAAATTTTTTGCCAATATTAATTATGAGATGATAATGTTGGATAAACGCGCTTTTTGGAAATCCACAAAGAAATCATAATTGACGCCTAAGCTAAGAGATAAAGACACTTCTGACATCTTGTTTCGGACGAATAGGGGCGATTAAACGCGAGAGTCGCAGTTTCCATGTCGAAATTCACTTTGCATCTAATCTTTTTTAGCCACGCGAGTCTTGCAAAAAGCGCTTTTAAATCCCAGCTCGAGGGGGGACCGCTCTCACGCGGTCGGAAAGTGGGTCGGGAAACGTCCCGTCGGGAGGGGTTGGAATCCTCTAATTGGATGAATTGTCAAGTAAGCTGGCGAGCTGGCGAAGTTACAAGCTCGTCTGTTGTTAGTAAGCACTCGGAAGTTTCGCGACTGCGACTAACGCGCGGGGTACACTCGAGCACGGACCAACGGCAGCCAATCCGCGTGAGAAACGCATCGTTGGCTTTGTACACGCTGTTGGGAATGCGAACCGGTGTCGTCGGGATGGGACTTTTTGCGTCAGATAATCGCGAGACATTTGAACTAACACTATGAGTCGCAGACTATAGAAGTTCCGTCATGTATAACGACACGTATAGGGTGAACTATAGCGGACTATGAGTCTCGCAAGATCCACTGTAATAAAAGACATGTCGTATCAGTTTTCATATAGTCGTACATGGTAGGGCTTACATAATTAATCGAACTGCCGCCGTACATAGTATCGCGAGTATCGCGAAAACGGATTGACATTTCTCGACAATTTAGATATCTTGAAAAGAATTTTCACCCGAGCATACAATCAATTTCCATAAAATATTCTTTATTTCGCCCGTTATTAATGACTTTAAAAGCTATTGTTTGAAATTTATTTTTATTTTTTTTGTATGAAAATGATATTTTCATTTAAAATTTATAAAATTTTAATGCTCGGTACTTTACACGTAACATTGTGTTATGGCACAATACGTGAAGGTATATTAGAGATAATTTTACGGAAGTTTACGAAACCCTTCCAAAATTTATGAACCGCTTAAAAGGCTATTGTATGTACTTACGTGTGCTATTATGATAAAGACTTTGCGTCGACGTCGTATAGCATCACACACACACACACATATATATACATTTATAAATTATTAATGGATTAACGAACAATTAAATAGTAAGCTAAAACTGTGCCATCAATTATAGCGTTATTACGACAAAAGCCTTTTCATGCAATATTTCAAAACTGCTATCTTCGCCGTGATTATTGCATCGTAGCAAATCGATCGGCTTAAAGAATCCTTTCATTATTTCAGAACGCACTATATTATCACTTCGTGGAATATCGATTCCGTAATCGCTGAAGCGGATTTTTTTCTTAATAAAAATTTTATGAGGCGCTAGTTTCTGTGCTATTTTTACACAAGGTAGAGAACATATGACAAGTTTTCATATGAAAAGATGTAATATTGCATCTTTTTATTTATTTCCCCTTTCTGCTTAGCTATATATGAGTTATACATATCATATTTCGTCCTTCTTTAAGTGATATTAGAAATACCGTACGAGTTTATTTATTAATTATACAGGAATATAATTTACATTTTTTTTAACAGTACCGCGAGAAGTAGAGTACTAATGATCTTTCTTTAATCCTTATTGCCGGGTAGCTTATTAAAATCTCGCAAACGAATACAAATTAAAAGCTCCTGCATACAACGTAGCCGTAAAGCATTTGTACAATTAGTTCTCTTTCGTAATATCACGAAATGGAGAGATGCAATATTATGCAGTTTATTTGAAATATAAATTCTTAAGGGATTAAATCGATAATTAAGTCTTTAAATAATAATACTCTCGCGATTAGCATCACTTTCTGTATGTGTTTTTGTAAAACTTTAATCTACTGCATTTTTTAAGAATAGTCAATGAATTAAAGTTTTATTGGTCATAATGTCCTCCAAAATATGTATGATTCATGTAACGTTTATTATTTGTTGTATACCCGAAACATCGTAGTATGAACAACGATAACGGCACGAGATAAGCGACATCCATACAGTTGAACTCATTACGGAGATCGCGGGTTATCGAGATCATCTTTGCAATTTCTGCGTACTGAAGTAATTTTAAAATAACAGAATTTGTTTATATACGTACAATCTGCGTAGCTGCATACCCTTGACGTTCGGTAATTTTATGGAATTAACGAGATAGTCACATTTTTACAAAGTTAAATTATTTACGCAGATAAATTCTTAATTTTTATTTAATCACATTATGTAATGCTAATATTTCACAGAAAATATCGCATAGAATATTTGGCTTACGACAGCTTTTTTATTACATACATTATTTTAGAATATTTTTTATGCAAATCTTTTAGAAACATTTTGCATTTGATAAAATCAAGAGATTATTATTCCCGATTTTGATCACCTTGTCTCGATTTCATCTCGTCATGCAATAATAACGATAAGCAACTATTATTACATAATGTTTAACGAATATGTATTATTAGTTTGAGAATAGTAGCCTATTGTATAATTTTAGTCGACCTATCTCGAAAATGAATAATTCATACGCGACAATAGATCACGCATTAGTCAAATCTCCAATTAAATTTTCATTAATGTTACTGTAACATTTAAAGGATCGAGCATTAAACACACGATACACATCTCCTTTCCTTCTTTCTTCTTATCGTTCCCTATTCTTATTTATTTAACAAACGTAATTCTAGATGCGAAAATTTGGGAACGAACGCTCGTCCGAATCTCTTAAATATTTTAAACGTGAAACTACTCCGTGGAGAATCCCACGGAAAATACGACGAGTCGAGCGAAAATTTCTTCACGCGTTAAAGAGCTTGCTAAGAGCTAATCGTAGCCTTTGTCCGCGTCAGGGGGGCTTTATTCCGTTTTTTATGTCTCGCAACCTTAATCTAAGGCTCTTACAGCGGCTACGTTAAACCGTAGATTTCCTACGCGGCCGCTTCTTAAGCCGCACTAGTCCGACCATAGGTCTTCGCCTCTGTGCCCCTGCGATATTGCATCGTTCAACAGTGCAACAGCTATGCGGAGTCCTTAGTTATCTCACATTTTCTTGCAATTGTAAATACTGAGGCGTAAATCGAGAAAAATGAGATAACTTGTTTGATATTAATGAGAGTGCGCTTATAACTTTTCCTCATGCCTATATTTACGATTACCTTACATACTGGCTAAAAAACTGCACACTGAAAAAAAAAGATTGGTTATAGTTGGTTATAACAATCCACTTGATAAAAGTTACCAAGAACCTTAGTGAAAATAGATCATTATGATAAAATAATGTTATAAAAAAATGAAGTGATTATAGTTATTATCAAAAACGTTTTGTTGTTATTATTATATAT
>VBVR01004193.1:0-15047 GCA_011638315.1 Tetramorium parvispinum
CGATTGTTCCGTTATTACGGTATCTCGCTTTATCAGTTTTGCGCCGAAAATACAGCAGAATACAGATAACATTTCCGTTCGCGGAATCTGGAATCAAAGTCTCGCGACGCGTGCTCATTCTCGCCGGTAATTTTCGTCCGATCGTGCGCGCGAGCCTTTTGCCGGCGCACAAAAGATAAGCTTCCTATTGGAGCGTATAGGGATGCGAAAAGCGTCGAAGCGCACGACGATACGGGTCTCCTCTCCCTCTCCCTCTCTCTCTCTCTCTCTCTCTCTCTCTCTCTCTCTTTCTTTCTCTGTTCACAAATGCGACTCGTCGCTTCGCTCGGCAGCTAATTAAGCCGATCGCTCTACCGAACGTCATATCCGTTCTGCAGATCCGTCCGCGTGATTGTCCGATCGGGCGAAATCGCATTCATTGCGCGAGAGCTGTCCGTTAAACCGAGCGTATCGCCATTAGTGTAAGCGAATTAAGCTGAACTCGCTCTCGTATCGGCATCGAATATTCCGAATCGAACCGCTGTCTCTCGAGCAGATTGATATTATCTACTTCACCGCTGGGTACACCGGGCGAATGGAAATTATTGCGAGACGCTGTTTGCGCATATTCTACTTCTCTCTCTTTTTCTTCCCCTTTCCTCTTTTTACTGTTCTCGCTTTTTCCCCGAGTTGTGAGAGGGTGTAGCGCGCGACATTCGATTTCCCCTCGAAAAACTCGGCTCGTTAACCGTCTTGGCCTGTTATTGCTCGAGAGAAAGAGAGAGAGAGAGAGAGAGAGAGAAAGAGAGAGAGAGAGAGTGCTTCACGAGTGCGTTACGGTGTACGTGCGTGCTTATCTGTTTCTTTCGCACGACGGCACGTTCTTTACCTTCGGCTTGACACGACGATAGTCTCTCTCTCTCTTTCTCCCCCCCCCTGGGTGGGGTGGTTTATCACCTCGACCCCCTTCTTCTTCTTCTTTTCCTCCAGTCAATCGTCGCTTTGCTTGCCGCAAATCCACTTTTTATTAACGACTAACGACCGGCGAGAGAGTGTTCCTTGTGGTTTTGTAACTAAATACCCCCGTAAGCCCCGTCAAGTGCCTTCGAACGGGGTCGACGGGATATTACGCCCGAATCGTCACACCTTTTAATGCACCGGGGCAATATTTCCCTGCGATACACTCCCCCGAAATAACTCCATTCAATCTGTGAAACTGCGACTCGGCGACTAATATCGATCCCAGAGAAAGAAAAACATTAGGAATTTCTCGCCGACGCTCTCGGAAACTCGGGTAAAAATGTCGTATTGAAATCGTTTTGCGTACCGCATGAATCATTTACACGGGAACTTTAATACCGCGGACTTTCTTTACATAAACAGAATCTCCAACGCAAGTTTGCTGACCAACGAAGTTTGCCGCTTGATTGAATGCGGTAACAAGCCACGACGTAGGCATTCTGCGACTCCAAGTTTTACATTTCTCTCCTTCAGGGCAGAGAATTCAATATTCGAAATATATTACGCTTAAAAAATTCAGAATTAATAAACCATCGACGGTGGAATTTCCACTTGATATCGAGATATGGAACGATTTATTGCGATTTATTGCGTAAGCGAGCGTAAATAGCGGGAGAATTGTTTGGAAAGAGTGAACGATTCTCGAATCCACGTGGAAATTCCGCGACGGGCGCCGCGGCGACGAGTCTCGTTTTCGGGAACGCGTGAGTTCTGTTTCTCGCGTGAGATCGATCCCATTCCTCGTGAATGAGAATATTTGGTCGGTGGAGCGAGGTCGGAAGAGGAGGGGAACGGCTGTACAACAGCGGGAAGGATTCTATTCGCGATCGATAAAGGATTCCGGTGGCTGACATGAGATTCGCCGAATAATTTCGAATCCGCCGCGGATGAGAGGCGAGTGCGTCGCGCCGTTATTATAAGAAGCTATTTCTCGCCCCGCGAGCGCCGCATTATACTCGCGGTTGCTTTCATTACGTGGATTTTTCCGCGTAATGACGATGTCGCTCTGATAACCAGTCGTGGCTGCCTGCTGGAAGCCCAGTGGTTCCCAAGCTCTCGCCGGTGGAGGATCATTTGATCTAATTAAAAGATGAGACTTCCTCGCGACAGTCGCACGGATAGGTCTGAGGAAATATAATCTTTAATTAACGTAATGTATCTACCATCGGCTTTTTTGTTCCGCCGAGCGTAATACAGCGGTGCATAAAGCGGCGGCCACAATGAGATTTTAAGCCGTAAGGAACTGACCAATCACAGTTGAACGTTAAGAAGAATAGTTGAATATGATTGGTTAATTAAAAATCTTATTGCAGATCAGAAGAGGCAGGATGATAGTTCACATAAATCTCTCCATCGAACAATTACAATGATGATAAATTGTTATCTGTGCATATCAGCGGGTCAAGAAACGGCGAGATGATATTTCGCGGGAGATTGGGTCACGGAAGAGCTTGGCCCAAACTCGAAATCGAAGTAGACCATCGCTGGAACTTAAAAATCGATCGCTACGGAATATTATGTGACGCGGCGCGCCTTTATTTCAACTCGCCCTTCCAAACGCGAAAGCCCGTCGTCACTTTTCCTATTTGGGAAACACTGTCCGCAAACGTAATCGATGAGGTATGCATTGGGGCGATATTCAGCCGCCTCTCATGACATGACACGGCAGAAATTCACCTTCGGCTTTCATTTCCTCTTTTCCCCCGGGGGCATGAGTCGAGATTTGGATCCGGCGAGTCTCTCTCTCTCTCTTTCTTTCGCGCTCTGCGTCCTGCACGTGCCCTAATAACTTGGCCAAGATCATCCGTCCCGATAAGCGCGAGCCGGAGCATGCCGGACCGCCGTTTCAGCGACAAACGGGTGTATAATACGGTGCCCCATCGACGTCGGGCACTGATAAAATATAATTAACGAACCCTCCCTTTCTTTCTTAGGAATTTGCTCGGGTCTGCGGGGAGTGCGCATCCAGATACCAACGGCCGTGAAGAAGGGCGACTCGGCGACGTTGAAATGTTGGTATGACACCGAGGGCGACCAGTTGTACGCCGTCAAATGGTACAAAGGGGGTCGAGAGTTTTATCGCTACGCCCCGAACGAGAGTCCGCCCGTCAAGACTTTCCCCATCGGAAACCTGACGGTGAAGGTGAGTCTTCCTCCTTCGTCCCCGAACCGAGAAGACGGACGAGCATACAATCTCCGGTGTCCCGCGGGCCGTCGCGAAATCTCGAGATCCTTCCGGTGGCCCGACGGGACCGCGCGGGAGAAAAAAAGCGGGTGTCAAGAAGAGGGAGAGGGTGAGGGAGAGAGAAAGGATTTATTGCGGTCGAGAAGTTGCGAATAGAACACGATAACACCGATAGCGCCGGAACGTACAGTTCCTGCTTGTTGTATAGCGCGCCCGTTCTACATATCGGCTGATCGAAGTTTTTGAATTCGAGCTGTCTCCCTACAAGAGGGGTAACTGATGGCCCTCGTCGATGTGTGTTGCCACGCCGCTAGTGTGAGTGTCGCGTTTTCCCTCCATTAAATTCCGTTTTTATTTTCCTTTTTAATTTTTTAACTGGACAGGAGTTTTATCGCGTTTTTTTATTGTAGTCTTATATTCAATTTATGGTATCGCAAATTCTACAGTTTTTACAAATTGTGTTTTTATAATTTACCAGCTAGAAAGAATCGATGATACATTCTATTATTTACGTCAGCAGATTTATACCTGTATAACATTATATGTTCACTATGTGGCAATAATTGATACTTTTTTTCGGTGCAGCTAGTGTAGATAAGGGCGTCATCTCTAGGACTTCTATTGGGGGGCTCGAATTCAAAGACCAATAGAAATCCTAGAGATGATGCCCATCTACACTAGCTACACCGAAAAAGATATCAATTATTGCCACATAGTGTACATATAATATTGCGACGTTGAATTACATTTTTTACCCTTTTAAGGTATTTCTCTCTTCCCCTCCCTCTCAAATGAGATACGTTCTATTTTACTCCACAAACGTTTCGCGGAATGCATCGTTTACACGCTTCAACCTAGTTGCTTAAAACGCCGTTAAATATAATTTTACGCGCGGCATATGCGGTCCGCGCAGAGCTCAATTTAAAATTCCGCGCTTCGGACACGACAGCTCCGATTACGATCTAATGACGGCTGTTATGACGAACGTCCGCGGTGAGATACGCAACACGTATCCACAGTCGGAGTGGAGAGATCATTCTGCATTATTGCGCTTGCACGCGCGCGCACTTTTTTTTCAACGTCCGACTGTTCCATCGCTCTCGCGTGCTGCATTTTTGCGATACGGACGCCGCGCCGCGGGCGCTTTTCCGCTGCAATTCGAAACGCAATTCGGACACCTTGCTGCGATATTCATTACTTTTAACATCGCCGGTAACGACTCTCGGCAATCGGCAGCCGATGGACACAAAAAAAAAAGAGGCGAGGAGGAAGAGAGGGGGAAGGGGGGAAGCAAGTCCGAGTGCATCGCGAATATTTAACGTCGCGGATGGACCGCGCGGGGGAAACGCGAGACGGGGGGAATCCCCGTTTGGGAATCAAACCAGGGCTGATATCGAATAACCAGGTCGCATGTCGCGCGATTGGCGGAAGCATTGGTCATTAATGGATTGGACGGATTCCTCTTGTAAGCGCGCCCGTTATTCTCGTATGTACACGTACATGCCGCGCGTATCATCCGGGAGAATTCCCGCAGTCCTCACGTTGTCCCCGACAATCCGCTACGACGAAGGACGAGGACAACGACGACGCTGCTGCGAGGCGCACGATCATAATGAATTACCGTTGTTCCGCAGAAAACGGAGAGCAACGCGACGCAAGTCGTGCTGACGAAGTTGGAATTGGAGGCGGCGGGCGCGTACAGCTGCGAGGTATCAGCCGATGCGCCTTCCTTCCACACGGCCATAGTTAACGCGGCGATGAACGTCGTCGGTAAGTGTCTCTCCTGTCCCTTCCCCGGCCGCAGCTCCTCTGTTCCGTACATTAATAACTTAGGATGCTGTCGTCGGCTGCGTAAAAACACGGATAGAGCGTTATTGCTAGCCAGACGATTTAACGCGCCTCGTCCGCTTTACGACGCCCCGACCTCGTCCTGCGATATCGAGTTTTTGATAAGGGGAATAATAAGCATGCTATTTAAATCGCATTCTCGTCGCCAATAGAACTTTTACGATAATTCACCGTAAGATCGACGAACCGGAGCACCTCGCGGAAAAAAGGGAGAGGAAAAGGAGAAAAACGAAGGAGATGCAAGGCTATGCCTTGCGAGCGACGCCTTTCGCAATTTACACAGATTGCCCATCGAGCAGTATATTTTAACCCTTACTGTACAAACATGGGTATTTTCGTGTCTAATCAATTTTTATCTATTAACATTTTTATGCTTTTATTCTCTATGCCCTCTTTTCCTCTAAAATGAAGTATAGACACTTTTGTTCTAGAAACTTGATAGTAGATATTTTCATAAATTTTCAAAGATTTTGAACTATTTTAAATAAGTGAAAATGTTGTACCCATATTTGTAGGGATAAGATGCCGTTTTTCACATTGTACTGTAAGAGTTAACCTTTACACTATTTAGGAGTATTTCATGTTTGATTTCTATCCATGGAAGTTTTTCGAAATTTGAAAATGTTTCCTATTCTTTATATTTTATTTTTTCCAAAATAAAGTACAGATTCCTTATTTTAGAAATTTAAAAGTATGTTGATGAACTTTTAGAGATCTTTTGAATTATTTTAAAAAGATATAAAAATAGCCGAAAATACATGGCGTCAGAAATGCCTAGACATATGAAGTTGGCCACGTATCAAAGGATCTGTTGCGACAGCCAATCAAAAGCGTGAATTTTTTAAATTGATCTGATCTTTTCTGGTTAGCTGTCGCATCAGAATCTTTGATTTGTGGCCAACTTCATGTGACTAGGCATTTCTGATGCCATGTATACACAGTAAAAAAACATTTTGTATTTGTGTTAAATTTCTACACGGTCGTGTGTTAATTTAACATATCGTCGTTGTATTACTTAAACTTTTCTATGTCAAATTAATATTTTTGAAAGTTAAAATAACAATTTATATGTAAGTGCATGGATTCTTGGTGACATATTTTATATGTTAAAGTGAACAGATAAAATGTGTTACTTTCCTTTTTATAACAGTTGCCACATGTTAAATTGACATACTTCTTATGTTATTTATCATAAAAAGATCAAAACCAAAAATATATACTTCTCTCAAATGTTAAAATAATATTTTATCTTAGTTACATTTAACATTATACATATGTCTACAATTTAACATAAGTTTTGATTTCTGACAGCGTCTAAGTATCAAATTTTTGAGTTAATTTTTTACATATTATTTTTGTTACTTTTTAACACATTTGCTTTATGTTAAATTAACACAAAAATTTGAGTGGATTAATTGGGACATGTGAAATGTGTTAAATTTAACACAAAATTTTTTACTGTGTACTCATATTTGGTATAGGATAAGGTGCCGTTTTTTATATTATTTTGTAAGAGTTAATCTTTACAGCATTATCATGAGTACTTTCTCGAGTTAAGTTTCTCGAAATTTGAATAAATCTTCCATTCCTTATATTTTATTTTTTCCAAAATAAATTTTTTTTCCAAAATGTATTTTATTTTTTCCAAAATAAAATATAGACATTTGTTCTAGAAATTTAAACGTATGTTCATGAATTTTTAGAGATTTTTAAATAGATGAAAAACAATGGTCGAAAACGTATCCATGTTTGTAGGGATAAGGTACTGTTTTCCACATACTGCGAGGGTTAATGTAAATTGCATGTCGCCATTTTCGAGGTTCCTTCATTAAAATGTGGCATCCGATAAATTCAGCGCCAACGTTACGCCGGGGCTTCCTTTTCGAATACACCGTAATCTATTCCGATATTACGTGCGAGCGTACCTCCATCCCGGAGAGAATTAAATGTCTTTTTTAATTACTCGTGCGCGCGTCACAGCCAGTGTCGCGCGAATGAGGTGCAAGAAATATGCATATTCGCGCGCTCGAGAGCTCGTGGAGCTTCGGAGACACGGCACAAATCTTGCGCAAGAGAGGACGGGACTATTCAATTCTCTCGCGCGTCTCGCGCTTCGCGTCAGAGAGCGCGGGCGACATTTTTATTCGCCGCGTTCCTCTCCCTTCCCGTCGTAAAGGCGCGACAAAGCGCGCCGAATTTACGCCCACCGTAAAAAGTGAAAAAGTAATATTTTGCGAGCCCGGGGGCTGGCGGTGACGCGTGCAGGTGCCTGTAACGACTCGCGTGCGCGTGTGCGTACTTGACGACGCATGCCGACGGCGAAACGGTCGGGCACGCGAATCGCTCCGTCTATCGTAAGAGAGGAATTTTTCGTACGAGGGACGAGAGTACGAGGGGGGGGGGAAGAGAATCGCTTCACCCCCTTGTATCGACCAACCGCCGCCGAAAGGCCCGACTGCGTCAGAGCTTTGGGGAACGACGACGGGTCCGGTCAAGCTCGGTCAAAGCGACGTCGCACGCAAGCTCGTGCGATGCCTGATCGCGTGAGGGTGTACAGGGTGGGCCGGATCTAAAGAATCAACTTTTCACACACTTTTGTGTATTCTTTGTTGCAATGACATTCATTGTGACGAAACGTCGAGAATCTAACAACTGAATTATGCACGATTGATGAGAAACGGGCTTTTCCTCGTCATTTTAATCTCCCAAAGATGAATTTTCATTCACCTCGGGACGTGCAGTTTGAGAATTCGAACGCATTAATGTGGGAAATTGAAGATTCGCTGAAAAGAGATGATAGTTTCCCTTGATATTTTCGCCGAGAGAAAATCTGCTTTTCGGCACCGCCGAGTAGTATGTATGCATGATGGGTTGCTCGCAGCCAGGGGCTGAGGTGGCTAAATCTGGAACACTATATATCCCGAGTATATATTGCCTTCGCAGAATTGCCCTCTGAGATGCCGTCGATACAGGGACTAAAGAGGAAATACCGCGTCGACGATCCGCTACGTTTGAACTGCACATCCGGCCGGAGCAAACCCGCCGCGAATCTCACTTGGTATATCAACGATCGACAGGTATGCTCTAACTGCTAATGATAGTAATGCGCACGCGGTTAAACGGAGGGGGATAGACGGATGGAAAGAGGAACGGGAGAGGAGGATCAGATACCTCTATTTAGTTTACCCCGGCTTTGATCCATTATCCCTGATCAAACGTCAGAGACAAGGGAGCTTATGGGGATACGTACCTCCTCGAGATGTTCCGAAGTTGGAGAGAGAGCGTCGTTTCCGCGCGGTGCGGAAAATAATTTAACATTCTGGTCCTCGATTACCGCGCGTATAATATTAACGTAAATATCCTAATTGAGACTTAATTGAAACAATGTTTGGAAATTTTTTTAAATCTTATCTATATCGAAAATAATTAAATTCGTTCCCAAGTAATTATTCAAGCAATTAAATCTATCCATATTTTAATAATTATCATAAATTAAACTGCTGAAAATTCTTCTCGAGACTGAACGAACGTTTTAGAGAGTTGCGGGTATTTTTACAAAATGTAATTTCCACACACACACACACACACACACACACACGCACGCACGCACGCACGCACGCACGCACGC
The DNA here is from genome assembly GCA_011638315.1 of Tetramorium parvispinum. Classification (NCBI taxonomy): domain Eukaryota; kingdom Metazoa; phylum Arthropoda; class Insecta; order Hymenoptera; family Formicidae; genus Tetramorium; species Tetramorium parvispinum. The sequence continues at coordinate 8,661 of VBVR01004193.1, forward strand.
ACGCACACACACACACACACACACACACACACACACACACACACACACACACACACACACACACACACACACGCGCGCGCACACACACACACATGCACACACACGCACACGCCCACAATACTCAAAATAGCTCCCTTAATCACCTTACGTCAACGCACCTAAATTATTTCGCGTGCTAGGCACGAACGCATGATCGTCGGAAAATTGAAATCGCCATGCTAGGATTTATATAACAGGAGCATTAAGGATATACCGAAGCAGAGCGCAAATATACTTTTTCATCCTTATACTGTGATATCAGGATTTATTTAATCTACTAACAGCCCATTATACTATCGTCAACTCATCACGGCCGTCAAATGAAATCTAATTAAGTTAGTTTTTTAAAACTAAATATATTCGAGAGATTATTAACTTCCATATAAAAATATGCCATATAACGTACATATATAATTGCAAACAAATTAATAATTTTTCCACATTACCCCCGTTATTTCTGCACGCCATGTATATTTATATCTCCATAGCGATGCGAGATAGACAAAGTTTTATCTAATCCTGTTTACTAATTTATTTATCTCTTCTGTTTTCTCTCTTTCTCCCTCTCTCTTCAGCCTCTCAAGTCGCACGTCCGCACGTACAGCCCGCTCGACACGAACGAGTCGGAGTGGCAGATTTCGCAAATTGGCCTCCAGTTCCTGGTTACGCACGACCACTTCGTCAGCGGCAAGCTGAAGATACGCTGCAGCGCGTCGATATACGATATCTACTGGCAGAGCACGGAAGTCAGCGCCGAGGAGGATCGGCCGCGGGTGATACATTACGAGCCCGCGGCGACCATCGTCGGCATCAACTACCTCCAGCCACCGCCAAATTTCCAGACCGGCCAGAAGAAGCCCGACGGGCAGGTGGATGTGAAAGGTAAGGCCTCTTCGCGCTTTGCCAAAACATCGCCAAAATCCGCCGGCGTTCGCAGTTATCTCGAGAGAGGCTCTTGATTGTTTATTCGAAATTCGAGGCACCCCCCGGGTCTATCAGAGACGCGAACCGGGCCCGGCGGGTTCATTTGCTTAGAGAGCGTCCTATTTTTTTTTCGAGCTCAAGCAACATCCGGCGAGCTCCAAACGAGCCTCTTTAAAGTACTTAACGTTTGTTTTGAAGCACAGTCGGGGCATTCAGCAAAGCCTAAACGCTGCGCTAAGCCGCGATCTGAATTCCTCCGCTCGCGCGCGACTTAATCCCTCCCCCTTAGAGAAAGAAAAACAAAAGCAGAGAATGAGAGAGTTGTATTATTAGACCGTCTCGTTCGATAATTTTTCAGTACTGGGGTCGTCCACGGTGAGCCTGCGGCCATCGGCGAGGATCGTTTTGGAATTGTTTGCGCTTCTTCTAATCGTCATTCGTTAAAGGCATATAGTGCATCGTTCGAGAAACACGCTTTGGAACACTTTGCGTACGTCGACGTGTTTGTAAAAGGAGAAGGAGGACGAGGAGGAGGAGGAGAAGGAGGAGAAAGAGGAGAAAGGAGCAGAAGGGCTCGAGAGGCGCTTTGTGCGATGACGTTTCCTCTATGGGATCGCCTCGGATCACCAGGCAGCAGCAATATACAACCAGGGCGAACACAGGGAGCTCCTTGGGTCACGTCACAGCGGCGAAACCTGAAAGGCCTTGTTCGAGTAGCCGGAGGAATGGAAGTGACACGGGACGCGACCAAGGATTCGATTGGCTTCGCAAGTGGATGGGCGGGGGGGAAAAAAAAAAGGAAAATCGCGAACGAAGGGCGACATCTCGCGCGGGATGATTTATCCGACGTTCGCTCATCCGACGATCAACGAATGTCCAAAAAAAGCACTGCAGAGCGACGACAGACGCGGCTGGAATATATATACTCGCGAGATATATACACATATATATATATATTCGGGAGTTATTTTATTATCATTAGACCACATGTACTCTTGCTTCCTTCCGGCGGGGATAATGTGTTTGCAATGTGTAGGTATACGTATACATATACCATATAGTACGGTTTCGTCGCATCGTATGGGAAGATAGTTTTTTTTTCGTACTTTTATAACTCAGAAGGAGACTATAACGTAGCATAAATGTACGTGCGTATTCCTCGACAGCATAAAAACACATCTATTACACATACACATATATATATACGAAGGTACACACAAATGTATATGTACATGTCAGATGTGTGTAAAATCATTCGATACAGACTATACATACGCATACACATACGCCACACACACACATATACACTGTCACACTTTTTCTCTGTACGAATAACTGATAAGTAAAAGTGTTGGAGAAAAAAAAATATATATATATATATTGCGGCCCGCCTAAGTATTTTACAGTGTGCGAGATGATGTACCTGAATCGGATATTCGCGCGAACTTCTTTCTTGTGTTGCTATTTAGGGACTATGTATTATATAATAAGCGAGGAAAAGAATGTGTATATCGAGTTATACATGGTAACGACACAACTTTGTGTAATCTCAGTCATTCCATTTCGTATTAAAGCATAATTAATTTATTAACGAGGCTGGTTTAATTGATGTACAGTACGACTTATGGAGTTTATTATAAATTCATTAAGTATATTGTCACTGTGTTTTTTTGTGTGTGTGTGTGTGTGTGTGTGTGTATGCAACCTCCATTTCTTACAACTCGCCGCCAGAGTTTGAACCGTACTCTAATATCTTTTTCGCATCATGCAAAGAGACTCTACTGTCTGTACGTGCTATATCATTTATCAAATATCGGCTGATAACATCATAAATCATATTGCGATATCGACATTTATTTCTATTCCAAATGCATTCCCGGTGAATATTTAAATGTTTCTATAAAGGTCGCGTTCAAATGAAATAATATATCAAAGAAGGCTAAAGCATGAGAATAAGAGATCTGAAGAAATTTAATTAAAAATTATTTAACATAAACGAAAAAATAAAATTAAAGGAATTATTTAATAATTCCTTTAATTTTATTTTTTCGTAAGTCTCAGAGATGAATATGTGTACGTTTGCTTTCTCGCGCAGCGTTATGTATAATATGTACATATATTTATATTAATATTCATACAAAGAATATATTTATTACAATAATAAGCATAACAATGTGAAAGCAAAACGATTATTCTTGTCGAGAGATCAAATTCATTTTGTATACTAGTTATTTGATTGACGCGCTCTGTCAACGGTCCAACTTCGTTTTCTACGCTAGAGCAAACATCTCTATCCATTTTAAACGATTCGGATCGGCTTTGAAACAATGCACGTCGTCTGAATAATGCACGGGCGTAAAGAAGAACGAGCCGGCCGTTGACTAGCCGTGAAAACGCCTGATTCCCGTGAACGTTAAATAAAATATCATTTGACAAAAGCGGCGCGTTAATTCGCCCGGCGGAATCGAGGGGCGCCCCGCTTTGCGGATTATTATATTTATTTATGTATGACCTCCGTGTGTGTGTATGTACAACCGTTAATGTGATAACTCAATTATTGCACGCTGTAATGTTTACTCCCCTCCCCCCTGCCGTTATGCGAAATACATGACTACACGGATATTTTTGATATTTATACACCGCACATTTGCAATTGTGTGTGCAGTTTCCGAGGGAAATCGGGTTAATGTCCTAAAATACCAAAGTATTATTGACGTCTTATCTTTCTTTTACGAATTTCTCAAAATTCAACCATAATTATTTTATGTCATCAATTTTATCTACACCAATAGTTTCTTAATTATAACATTTTAAATATTTAATTTTTACGATTCATACTGTTGAGTCTCACATTAATTAATTTGGAGTAGGACAGAGTTAAGATAAATGTCTTCGGAATAACATTTTAATATTTCCCAAGAAGAAGCACTAACAATTTATTTGAGAATTCATCTTTAACAAGACTGCGCGAGTATGCAAATCTAGTTGAGATAGTTACGAGACGGCTTCAAAAGTCTTCAATATTCTTCCCTTTTATATCGCAAGGATCTTGTCGAATAGCTGAAGTGTTCGTAGAGTGCGACAGTAACAATCCGTAAATGTGACTTCATCGTAATATTTTTCTCGTGAGCATGGGAGAATTGCAGTTTTCTAAGAGTTTACGGGAATATAATATTCGATAATGAAGGGGATTAGAGCAAACATCCCGTCCGTTTACTCGTCCGAAAGTTTTAAAATTTCCTCGTAACTTCATTTCTCAATTTTCCGCCACTTGAGAATTGAATAATAAATTGCAAAAAAATTAATCCGAAGAATGACGCGCCTGCAAAGAATTCAATACCAAATTTATGTGTAATAAATAATCGTCGGCGCGTAAATTCTTTATCGAGGCGTGAACTATATTTTGCAGCTGTATATCCCGATAAAACAAAGAAGTACGCATCGCTCGGCGGACGCATTTCTGTCGAACGCATTCCGCACGAGATCCACCCGTAATATCGTCGAATTTAGATTCTCGATGCTGCTGAGGGAAGTGATCGCCACATTTATTTATAACAATATGGGAGAGAAAGGGGTATTGCAAAGACATTTATTATTTACCACGCCGATACACAAGATCCTCTCTTCTATCGCCTGGGGAAAATTATGCTCGGCCAAGTGCCGCCTCGTTTCCCTCGAATGTGGTCCACGAGCCGCTAGGAGCGGCTGGCAATCGATGGCGCCAGACCGCGGGGTGTGTGAGCATATACGTCAGGCGCTCAGGAATATCAGACGGGCGAGATACCGCGACCCAGTGCGCGGGTACTCGCCCACGAACGAGGGTTCCGGTTGCCTGGCGACGAAGAAAACTGAAGCGGCGTCACGTCGGCGACTTCGAGAGAGGATGAAAGGGTCGCCGTCGTACAGTCCGGGCGATCCTTCCCTCGGCGCGGCGGCGTGGCGAGAGGAACAATTCGCGCGAGTGCCGCGCGAAAATTCGCGGGGATCTCGCGGGTTTGAGTCTCCCGTCGATGCACAACGCACCCTCGTGCGCAAGTTTAACCCTTCGCGAACTTCTGAGGTAATTCGATCGCTATCGAGGCCGCGAGCCGTCCTTGTTGATTGTCCCGGTGATACCAAATACGCAATTTACGCCTGGCGCTTTCGTTCGCACTACGAATTCCCAGGTTCCCTCTATAGAGATGTAAAACGACGCGCAGCGAGAGAGAGAGAGAGAGAGAGAGAGAGAGAGAGAGAGACGAACTTCAGCAACCGGCAATCTTAATGCAAACTCATTAATGCGGGTAATGTATTCCGTATCCGATCTTCCGAGGGAAATTGCATTTCGCTCCTGCGAGTGCGTGGCCGAGGCTGAGTGTGTGTCTGTGTGTGTCTGCGCGCGTGTCATCCGCGAGAATCCAATAATCGAGTCGCGGGATTGCTCTTCACGTACTTCCCACTTTGACCTTTGACTCGGTCCGATATTAATACCCACAGTCGCGGAGGAAATAAGTACTTCGGGTACTTTGCGGTGAGCCGTGATAAATCCACCGCGATTGATGAGACCGTCGATCGGCATTGCGGCACCGCGTACGTGAGCCTTGAGAGATCCTTGGCGCCGGCACCAGCAGAGGTGCGAAATATACTCGGAGATTGAATAGAGAAAATTTTCGTAAAGTTCGAACCCGTTGAGCCTCTGCCCGAAACGATTCACCTCGCCATGGAGTCGCTGTTGGAGGAGGGTGAGTTCCCGGGAATGCATGCTGCCTGCGTACGCACCTGCCGAAGTGGCTCTCCTCCCTAGAGGCTCTCGGCGAATTTGCAAGACGTATCGCGCCGAGCAATTGGGCACTGCTAATAAATTCGCACGGAACTCGCTAATTTCTATGCATGGCAAAACGCTGCATTGGATGCATTATTCAACATTTATTTTCGCGAACACCGCAATCTTCTGCGGTTCTTCCGAATCTTTATTTGTCTAAAAAAAAAAATCTAAATTTGTAATGAGCCGCTCATGAGAAACAAAATATAATAATCATGATTGTCATGAGAGAGATGTTTAATAGTTAAATAAATAGAAAACTGCCAATTCGGTCGAGTTTTCTGTGTGATTTATATACATTTAGCAAAATTACTTTCGAATATGAAACGCAGTCTAAAGCTACAGTTAGAATAGTAGCATCATATAATTAAATTGATTATCAATTTAATAATATTTAATATGTATTTTTTTAAAAAATCCGTCATTCTCATACTGTAATGAAGATGACGGAATAAAGAATTTCATCTCGTTTATAGCTTTTTCAACAGTCGAAACTAATAAATACTGTATTACGAACATTTTCATAAATTTTCATATGTTTTTGCAAATCAGATTATATAATTTGATTGAAAAAACTCGATGAAGTCAAAACGTTCCATTTCTTAATTTAATTTAATTTATAG
>VBVR01004194.1:0-15092 GCA_011638315.1 Tetramorium parvispinum
CATTAATCCAATAAATAGTGATATAGAGTAATTATATTATTTATTAATATAATTAAGCTATAATTAATTACTTATTATCCAACATTTTTTAAAAGTGCCTCTGAAAATAAAATATTTCTGTTTTTGAGAAAAAACATTATTAGTTCTTATTCTCGAAATATTTATATTAATATCACCAAAACATAAATATACATATTTTCACATATTATTTAACTTAATTTTATATTCCACAGTAGTACATACATATATAAAATATAAATATTGAAAAAAAGAATTAAACAATATAAAAACAATATAAAAAATATGAAATGAAAAAGTTACAAAGTTTCCAAATTAAAACATTAACCTTATCTAAAAAGATTAAAGTTCCTTTTATTGCTTCTTATATGATATAAATCCCACGATGTTGAAGATAAGCTAAAAATAGTTTAAGTAAAAATATCTTAGTTTACTAATTAAGTTTAAATTATCAAGTAAAAAATATTTAGTCTATACATGCTTAGACTTATATGACAGAACTCTCGTAATGTTATCAATTTAAATCTCTTGATAATAAAGGATCATATTTTGCCAAGTTAAAAATTTAAATCCAATGTTAAAAATTCTTTAAGTTGATAACAAAGAAATTTAATTTTAATAATATTAAAATCAAAGTACTGTAATCAAAATTTTATAATGATGATTCAAAATGCCATCAAAACTTTAAATCTTACAATGTTAAAACTCCAATTCCTACAATGTCATGAAGATTCAGGTTTCACGATGCCGAAACTCCAAGTCCCGCGATAATGTTGAAGTACCAGGTCTCCTATCCCACAATGTAAAAGTTCCAGGTTTCACGTCCTCGATGTAGAAGGTCCAGGTCTCACGTCCCGCGATGCCGAAGTTCCAAGTCCCGCGATGCCGATGTTCCAAGTCCCGCGATGCCGATGTTCCAAGTCCCGCGATGCCGATGTTCCAAGTCCCGCGATGTCGATGTTCTAAGTCCCGTGATGTTGAAATTCCAAGTTTCAATCCCATGATATCGAAATCTCAGATTATATAATGTCAAAGCTTCAAGTATACGATATCGGATTTCAAAATCTTGCGAAGTTGTAAATTGTATGTACGTCATGAAATTCTGAAACTCATAACGTTAAAAATCTTTGAGATCATACAATATTCTGTTTTACAAATTTTCGAATATTGAAAACTCAGACTCTATAGTATTGAAGATATCAATTTCATAATACAAATTTAAATTTCACTAAAGCTTACAACGTTTAAGTTCTGAATATCAATTTAGAATAAAATTTTGTAATTATAATAGCAAATTCAATACTTTGAGTTAGAAAATACTAATATTTGATGATTTATGATTTCATCAAAATTATTATGATAAAATTCTTGATTTCTATGTTCAAATATGATTATATTTTACAATAAAACGATGGTGACTTCTCTGTGATGATGTCGCGATAATCTTCGGTGAAGTTGCATAATTCTTGTCTGATTTTCTTCCGTAATGAATGATAAATTTTCAAATCTTCAATAAAAATTCCTATTATCATACTTCTTATCCATAATATAATTTTGTATTTTTTTCTACGTTAAAGTGTTAACTTTATATAACAGCAAAATGTCAAGGATGATCTTATAAAAAAACCAAGTACGATTCATACATATGACATGAGTGTATCATATGTCATACTAATAACGTCATAATTAATAAATTCTGCTATAATTTTTCTTGTGACAAAATATTGAAATGATCCTCGTTTGTAATGCAATCTTCCGACGATCTTCAATGAAATCAAGCAATAACGATTACGATTCTTCCGTGTTGAACTTAGTAATTATCTTCCGTGATGAACTGCAACAACCCTCTTCTACGACGGAACTGCGCGATGATTCTTTTCTATAACGGATTCTGCGATGATTTTTTTTTCTACAACGGAATCTCGTGATGATCTTCTATGATAAAGTTCCACGATGATCTTTTTCTGTGATGAAGTCCCATGACAATCCTTTTCTACGGCGAAATTTTACTATAATCCTCTTCTGTGACAAAATCCCACGATGATCCTCTTCTACGATGGAGTCCCGCGATGATCCTCTTCTGCGATGAAACCTCCCGGTGATCCTCTTCTGCGATGAAGCCTCCCAGTGACCTTCTTCTGCGATGAAGCTTTCCGGTGATCCCCCTGACAATCCTCTTCTACGACGAAATCCCACAATGATCCTCTTCTGCGATGGTCTCGCGATGATCCTCTTCTGTAATAGACATCTCATAACAATTTTTTTGCCATAGAATTTTGTGAGAATTTTCTTCCACAATGAAATCCCACGATGATCCTCTTCTGCGACGAAGTCCTGCGATGAAACCTCCCGGTGTTCCTCTTCTGCGCTGAAGCCTCCCACTGACCCTCTTCTGCAATGAAGCCTTCCGGTAATCCTCTTCTGCGATGAAGCCTCCCAGTGACCCTCTTCTGCGATGAAGCCTTCCGGTGATCCTCTTCTGCGACGAAGCCTCTCGTCAGTGATCCTTTTTTGCGCCGAAGTCTCGCGATGATCCATTTTTTCTAATAAAAGTCTCCCGGTGATCCTTTTCTGCGTTGAAGTCCTACGATGAAGCCTCCCAGTGATCCTCTTCTGCGATGAAGCCTCCCGGTGATCTTCTTCTGCGATGAAGCCTCCCAGTGATCCTCTTCTGCGATGAAGCCTCCCAGTGATCCTCTTCTGCGATGAAACCTCCCGGTGATCCTCTTCTACGATGAAGCCTCCCGGTGATCCTCTTCTGCGATGAAGCTTCCCCGGGATCCTCTTCTGCGACGAAGCTTCCCAGTGATCCTCTTCTGCGATGAAGCCTTCCGGTGATCCTCTTCTGCGATGAAGCCTCCCCGGGATCCTCTTCTGCGATGAAGCCTCCCCGGGATCCTCTTCTGCGATGAAGCCTCCCAGTGACCCTCTTCTGCGATGAAGCCTTCCGGTAACCCTCTTCTGCGATTAAACTTCCCGGTGATCCTCTTCTGCGACGAAGCCTCTCGATGATCCTCTTCTGCGCCAAAGTCCTGCACGATGATCCATTTTTTCCAATAAAATCCCATATTTTAGATAATTTCTTCTTGTAATACAACAATCCCATGATTTTCCTTTTCGATTCAACATTAAGAACTCTTCCTTATGATGTGATAATTTTTCATGGATCCATTCGGAGAGATAAATCTACAAAAGAAACATTTTTTATAAATTTCTTTAACAAAATGAATGTTTAAAATATTATCAAGTATAAACAAAATTACTTACTTTTTTTTAGGAAGAAGGCTATGCCATTTTTCTGGAACTCTGCTCATTTCGCATCAGCGCTGAAAAAACCCAATCCCTCGCAAGTCCTACAGCAATTGTATTTTGCATCGAAGATCCGTCGGTGATCTTTTGCGATGAAATCCTGACGAAGAATCTTGCTGAGCTAGCGGACGGTAAATCACGTACTAGTTCTCGCATGTCCACAGGAGGAGATTTCACGATCTCGAAGGCAGCAGACAAGAAAAATCGAGGACCAAACTCGCAACCTCGCGCAGTTGAGCAAGTGTTTGGAGAGCCAGCGTCGAATTCAAAGGCAGACCATGACATGGTTGATAACTTTTATACTTCTCTAAAACACTCCATTAGTAGGCAAAGTTTTAGAGAGACGGATAACTCACGCGTCCAAGGAGCTTCTTTAATCGTTGACTGCAACGTAATCTCATGCGAGAGACGAAGTGAAATCGAGCCTCTTCGGGATACCAAAAGAAATACAAGATTGTGCATGACGGCATTCAGGAATAGAAGTGCAAGTCGTTTCGTTCACGTACCACTTATTTCGTTCGGCTCCATTTTTTTAAAACGCGATTACTTATACAGGCTTCTCTTCCAATATACATATTCTTAAATATACACTTATAAAATATGGAAAAAAGAAAAACATGAATTTACCTCATTAAAACCAGAATATATAAATTCATTCCGATCCAAATATATTAATTATAAGAAATACTAACAAGAATCGATTTAAATTTCAATGTATCTAATTAACATTTGATCACACGATTTGTCGATAAATTCAACAAATCCAATCTATAAATTTGCATTAAAAGAAAATCGACATGAAATTAGTTTTCACTTAAAATCTTCAATTATCTTTATCAATGTTAAGTTATTCGAATATCTCACAACGAGATCTAGCAGATTTAAGAAAGCAAGTGCTAATACTAGTAATTAAGCAATTTAAGAAAATCAACGCTAATTTCTAAACGCTTGGTAATTAGCGATTAAAAAGCACAATGGCAAAAAGTTTTCTAGAAACCGTTACCTGATTGAAATCCTGCAGCTGTTGCTTACCTTTTTCATTGTTCTCTATTCCGTACATTTTTAACAAACTATTATATTTCATCGAGTCATGCTACTATCGTCTTCCTCTTATACCATTAATTAACCCAGCTTCTTTCTACTTAATTCTATAAAAGTCCAAAATCCAAATTTTCGGTCCACACGAGTTCACGTAATTTATGTCAAACTTTGTAATCTGCATTCTCTTCGGAAAAATTTTTCGATATCGCGCTCTGTTGCAAAATTTAAAGCTATCTCTTGAAGAGGCAAAGTCCTTGTTGAAAGGATAAAACGTTTCTGGCGATACAGTTTACCAACTTTCCATCGAGAACTGCACCATTTCCTTTTTCCGCAACTAATACATGTCAATTTTCATACATTTCCTTGTTCTCTTAGAAACATTGCGTATGCATTGCCTTAAATGATCAAACCATCCTACTTATTCCATGATTAGAACACGTTTTGGACGTAATAAATGTTGTGAGTCGAATGACTGCTTTCTGTGAAAAAAACAAAGTGATATTTGATCCCTTCCCCATTCACTCAATATTTTACCACCCTCATTATATATCTTACCCCTAAAAAATGAACGTAAAGACGTATCTATTGACAATCATAATTAGAATGAAATATTGTATACTTCTCTTTTCTTTTAAGAACTTTCAAAATTAATATCTTCAAAAACAATGCGATATTTTCGAGTTGGAAATTTTTTAATTCATTATTTGTTTAGATAAATTTTTCATAAAGTACCTTCAATTCTTTTGATAAAAAACTGCTCCATATGTGACAATTATTGTCGCAATTTCTTCTACAAAATAAACATTTTGGAGATATACGCAAATTGTAGCAATTCCGTTTTAATTAAGTTGATGAAAATGAAATGATTTGAGAAGGAAATATCCAAAACTGTCTTTGGAATCTTAGACGTCTACAAATCCTTGAGTGTGCTTTCCAAGTTCTTAAAGTTTGGAATTATTAAAGCTTCATATTCTTAGCTCTTTGCGTTGACTTGATGGCTAAATTGCATATCCGAGATTTTCAAAAGCGGGCTCAGCGTATCCTTGTAGAGGTTTCGTGCAAATTCAGTTGAAATTACATCTCGTCAAACCGCCTAACCGAACCAGGGACATCATAGATTATATTTAGTATATCTTGTGCTGTCTTGAAATATCCTCCAAGTGCATTTTCCTTCACCATTGTGCAAAGCAGCATCTTCCTATGACTCAAAAAAACATTGTTTTGCCCCCTACCTTCCCCCCCTCCCTTCTAACATTTGCAAACGCAAGATACGAAGTACAAGGTACAAGGATCAACGATGATCTCTCGTTACCTTTACCGTTTTCACGCAACACGCAAATCCAGCGAGATCTCCCGATGATCACGGAGCTACGTATCGTCCTACAGGTTGTCGAATTATAGATGTACGGATGACACGCCGGGGCCGTTTCTCTAATCTATGAAAGGCTTAGATCTAGTTCTTTCGTTCTGCCACCGTGCTGTGTGAAACACAAAGAGAAACCGAGCAAAGCAAAATACAACATATAGATATATTACGATTAAGATATAAGGAACGATAGCTAGTTACGCTCTAGCAAATTCACTCTCGTTATCATTCTCTCTTTCAAGCCGTCCACCATTTCCATGGATGATCACGTTCAACTGCATTTTACATGGGTACGCCACATACGATCTCAAGCAATTTAAACCACATTCTTCACGGTCTGTTGATCGAACGGGACGAGGGATCTTCGCATGCAGCTTTCTGTCAATCAAAAAGATTTCTCATATTTGCACCCCCCCCCCTCCTCTATCTTCTCTATTTCTCCCTTCATCTCCATAAAGTTCTAATAAGAATCATGTCATAAAAAAAAATTCAAAATTTTGTTACCATACAAACACTTCATACCAAACTGGAACTTGTCTAATTTACCATGTAGCACATTTACCAGATAAAGTTTTGTCAAAAATCCAAAAACATAAATTTCATTTATCCAGGTTACTTTTACCGGATTAATAGAAAGTTCCATTCAACTGGTGATTGATTTACTTCTGTTATTTGTATTGTGTATGTATCCTTATAAATATGTATATATCTCCATTTGAGTTTTCCCTCTTCGTACATGCGATTTCCCTCGATTCATTGTATGGTATAGACTTAAATCCTTAGGGTGGCAGGCTAAGACTGGGATTTCGGGATCCATGAAAAGACCAAGATTCGCTAGACTTCAACTCCGAAAGCTCTGGATAGTCGAGATCTCTGGACGTGCACAGGACGATTTCTCCGAGTTTCAGAACATTCAATCTTCAAGCTCTTGGATTCTCTCTTCAGGATTTTTTAATTAACATTCGACATTGCGTTTAAAAGATTTCAAGATGCATCATTGCCTATTAGAAATTATAAATAAAGTTGAATCCCTATTTAAGTTGAGATCAATGTTACCGAGTCGAGATAAACCTAACGCTTTCACTTTTCATTACACAACGTATCCTTGCGTGTGTACCCTCTTTACATAGACATCAATTTTTCGCATCCTTCGTTCTCTAAGTCTCCGGTATCTCTCCCGCGAACGCCTCACGCTCTTCGAGCATCTAAAACACACGTGTCAACATCCTATCCTGGTCGTGGGTCACGGCGTGGCCGAAGGCAGACGCAGATCTATGGACACATTATTATGGCAACGCCGAAACAGGCGTACATAGGTGGACATCTTTACATCAAGCAGGGAGAAATGTTTCGGTAACTCAAATAGGTTATTCGCATGCTTGCATGACGAGTTACCTTACTTGAAGTATACCTGCAACCTGTGTGGGCTAACTGCACGGTCTTCCGCATCGATTATCCTACGTTACTCAACGAGAATGGACCTGTTCTGGATCTGAGAGAATGACCGATTCGGGAGAGTGACGGTTCACCGCATTGAGAGCCTTTTTTTTTCTCACTCGTCGTAGTTATTCACGATTCACATGCGGAGGATAATTTCGCTTGTGCGCCGATTCGACCAGCCTCTAGAAACAAACTCTTTCCCGCCCTCTCTCACTCAAAACGCAGAGATATACTCCCCTAGTGGTTCTCTTTCACTTTTGCTCGCTGCAATCTTATAGGTACGCTTTTTCTAAGCCGGTGCCGGGTGACGACGACGTCGTCCACATTGGCAGCCATAGCCCTTCGTTCGCGATAAGGTGTATTTTCTACGATGTATATGTGAGCCAGACTGAAAACGATTGACGGAATTAATAAGTTGGTGAATAGAGAAAAATTCAGAAAAAGAATAGTTCTACATTCTGTTACTTGCAAAAATGTATTTATTCATCTTACATTCGTCTCAGAACTTCTGACTTCGCCTTCTTACGTAATCTGTATCACAGTTTTGTACTTACAAATGTATTGAATACAAATTAAAAGTATCACAATGGCTTTCGGCTTACAATAATTGAGATCCTTTGTCTTCGTTGCCTTGATCCTAAACAGCATAAAACATCTTGAAACAATTGCGAGAAAGAAATTCAATCTCAATGTCGAGAACTGCCTGGTAAGTTTGCAAATAAAATTGATACCTAGTATTGTAATCGATTAATTTGTAATCGAGTCACTAAATAAAAAAAAGACATCTCGATAATTCGTTATACTGTTTAGGATCAAGAGAAGTTAAATGCTACACACTGATAGAATTATTATCACAATGCAAAAGGCAGTCTTATAATACATCTACATGATTTTACAGTTTAAAGGAACTTTGAGAGAAATCTGAAAAAATTGTGAAAATTTCTCCTCCTTTCTGCTCTCTAATAATTCTTTCTACACACGTTAAATATATTACTGACAAACTCTAAGTAATTAAAAGTACTTTGGTTCCGATACAGTTTACAAACCAAATCGACGACAGGCAGGAGGGTCGATGTGTGTGTCTGTGTGTGCGCACGAAATCCCCAAGGTATCGCCTGCACCTGCACTACGGCAACTCTTTCTCTCTTTTTCTCTCTCTTTCTCCCTATCCCTTTCTTTCCCGCATCCGCCATCTCAAACGGTGAGACTGCAATTAAAAAATACCCAGATATATACCAGGGTAACGATGAGACTGCAAGGATCACCGCAATGCTGCAGGACTATTCTCCTCCGGGATACGCCGAGGTCGTCGATATTGGAACACAGGAATCTACTCCGCTCAGCCCTGAACGGAGGGCAGAGAGGGAACGAACAGTAGACAGACACCGAGGTGGTACAATCCGTGAATCCGTCAAATAGTTCATTACATAGTGCGCCGCAATCGATTTAAACGCACTAATCAAGAGTTAATGCGGCGGAGGTGGCTCCCTTTGCTCTGACAAAGCCTAGACAAGCTACGAGAGCCCTCCCCCCTCCCTCATAGACAGTTGACAGACGCCTCAACGACTACGATCCGTGGAAGCAGGGAAGCCGCACACTCTCCGCGGGGCGTCTCGTCACCGCTGCACCGGCGACTTGACCTCGCTAAGCTGCTGCAGGAAGTCCACCATGCTGCTGAGGTCCTCGCAAAGGTCCTCCCGCCAGAGATTCGCGTCGGCCGATTCGGGCCGCTGGCGGCACCGCTCGTACTCCCGCTCGGTCGCGTTGTAGCGGCCGCAGCTGCCGTACTCGACACCCTTGAGCAGGTGCTTCCGCAGCCGACGCCAACGCGAGATCCGCAACAGCTGCTTCGCCCGCAGCTCGTACTCGGCCTTGTGTAACGCGTGCGTCAGCACGGCCTCCACGCGGAAGTCGCGCTTCGGGCTCCGGTGGCACTTGAGCTTCTTCTGCCGCACGTTGGTGATCCAGCTGGCCAACTGCTCCGTGTGGCTCGGCTTGCCCATCTCGATCTCGCGCGGCCAGTCGCGCCCGTCTCTCGCCGCCGCCGCCGCAGCTGCAGCCATGTACGGCCGCGCCACATTCCCGCACGTAGCGACTATCCGCCCCATTGTACAACTAAGGTATTTGGACTAATTATCGTGTACACCAACCTGTATCCAGCTCGCGCCTACAGCGGTAGGGGGCGAGGGGGGGGGGGACAGCGGCCACTGTGCCCTGCCTGCGTCGCTCGGTTGGCAGGCGCGCGCACGAGCTGAGATCCAGCCGCACCGCTCGGAGATGGGACTCGGAATGATCGCGCGCCGCCGATGGTGGGGATTTATATACCCGAGTGGCCGACGCTAAGGTGTAACCTTCCGCGCTCCAGCAGCGAAGTAGTCCTTCACTTGCGCCGAATTTTACGCCGATTACCGTCAATCTCTCGCACATTGGCGACGTAGCTCGTCAGTCTAGAACAAAAAGTGCCATTTGAGATCGACGTGAGATTAAATTATCGTCTGTAAGGCGAAAATCGATGCGGCCGAGAAAACGGATGGTGGCGTAGGAAATGAGTCGCATGGGCGACGCGGCTCCCCTACGTCGCTGTTACCACGTACCGTTACGGACAGGGCCTCGACATTGCCGTATCTTTCGAGATGGTACAGTCCGTTGCGAAACTTTTTCCCGGAGTCGGATATGGAGAGAAAGAAATCTAAGAACCGACTTCCGTTCGACCGAATTGCGTTCTTCTTTGCGTTCTTTACGTTCGCAAAATGTATTCTTTGCAGATGCCTTTTTGTCTTGGAAAATCCTCGAACTGGAGAGCTAAAGCGCTTAACAACGCTCGAATTATTCAGCGGAGAACTTCTGATCCAAATAATGTCTCATAAATTTTATTAATCTTCTCAACTTTTATCATTTCTTATAGAATCCTATTAATCTTCTTAATTCTTGCACAGAGTCTTTCTCACTGCTTTATATATACGGATTATAATATGTAGGATGAGCCCTTCAATCACGCGTTTATGCGAAGGCACGTGTCGTCCCATTTTCTTCTAAAATTAAATAGGAACGTCGATAAACATTGAAGAGGAAGAGAGGAAGGACGGAAAAAGAAATTTCATCACGACGTCGAAACAAAATGTCAGGGTTTCTTGAATTCATTTATGCGCAGTATATTTTCAGGGGAAAATAAAAAATGTAAAGTCTTACGAAAGCATCAAATGTACCTAACCTAAGAAATTGTACGGCGTAAAATTGATATGCATATTAAATAATTTTATATTAATTAACTTTGACATATAAATTAAAGATATTACATGCTTTCCTATTAAAAAGGTACAAAAATTTAGCTTGTGACGTGTTTAATCTGAAATCCTGAGTAAATATTACGGTGGAACCCTGAAAACAATGAATCATTATTCCTATGACTCATTATCGAGAGATAAGAAAGTTTCTTCTTACAACCCCATATATTATTTCAACTTGTGATCGCTGTTGGGAATTTCAGGATTTTAATTTTTAGATATTATAATAACTAGAGTATTCGGACAATTAAGAATAATTGTTTCAACAATTTATCGTATTGCTTTATTACTTATACTGATAACAGCAAAGTAAAATGTACTATACTAAATAAACTATTGAGATTACGTTCCAAAACTTTCTCTCCGAGGAAAATTTTACTAAAAAGCCTACATTATTCGTAACACAAACTATAGCGTTTTAGTAAAATTTTTCCTTGAAGAGGAACTTTCGGAACGTAACGTAAGATATATCATTAAATTGCCCAACAGTGAATATTTAAGTACGTTGGCACATACTCAAAAAATAAATAAATGTAATTTGCAGTAAACTAAATCGCGTCAACTTGAAAGTAAAGACGAATTATATCTACGCAGCTAAATTAGCTGATGTGACAAAACGGATAGAAATTCCTGTTCGAAATTATACTCATTCAGCAGGCTAGCTATTTTGCTATTGTCCGACAACCAAGGCTATGCTTTTATTTTCAAGCTCATTGTAGAGAGAATGTCTTCCTTGTGCACGGCAGAGAGAAGGGTTCTTTTGCCATTTCTCTTGCCAGGAAAGAATCGTCTCAAAGAATATTAATTACAAGATTAATTTTTAAAATTCCACGCTAGCACATGACAATGCGTGTGCGTTGTGCGTCAAGCTTGAAAATCACGTTTACAAATGAATGCTATAGCGTTTCCTCGAATATAACGTGATGACGCACTTTAAATTGTTTGGTATGAGTCACTGGAATAATCTTGATCGATTATACATGATCTCGAAAGTCATTTTGAAACGTCCCCGTTCTCATTCTGTAATTCTAAAAATAACCTAAAAATAGCCCTGAAATAATTAGAATACAAAGAGAATCTTTGACAGAGCAAGAAAAATTTTATGATTTCAAATACAGTCGATATACGTATGAAACATGATATGCAAAATTAAATATGACTAATAGTTTAAGGAGAGATTTTTAGCAAAAATTGATTTTTGCAAGCTAATGTATGATTTTTTTTTAGGAATAGAGTGCTGTTGGTCTTATTAATTCGCAAAAGTGACTAAGTATAGGAGCTGAGAATTCAAAGCGGTGCAAAAAACCAGACCTTGCAAATAACGGGCTCGTTGACAAAAGAGCAGCTGTGGACGCCTATTGTAGAAAAGAGGGTTCCTTTCTTTGGAAATATATAGGGTGTCGCAATTTTTTTCAAGAAAGTCTTGTACAGTTAGGCATCATCTCAGAGTATAGAGACAAATAAATGACAAATAAAAGAGAATTTTCTTGAGCAAATTTCACAAGCGATCAGGACGAAGAAAATTCGATAAAACGTAGAAAAAGTGTATAATTTGCACGTATTTGTATAATAAAACAAATTCCATTACCATGAACGATATAAATAAGAACAGAGACATTGCATACGAAATTATAAAATTATAACTTTTGTAATAGTTTTTATAGCAGTTAATTCTTTTGTGCGATGCAAAGGCTAAGGAAAGAAAGTTAAGGAAAATTTAAGATTTAGCACGGTTTCATAGAAAGTTTTGAAAAGAGAGAAATTTACATGAATATAAATATCTCAAATCTACTTAAAATAAAATAATTATGCGTATGCGCATATTAGGATTAAAAATATTAAATTAAAACAGAGATAAATGAAATGAGCATCTGCAGATTTCTTGTAAAACTTGGTTAAGATTCTGGCTAACAAATCAGAATGTCAAAAAACGACTATTCAAGACTTGTAAAATGGTTATCGCAAATGAAATTCCTACATCGTCCCCGTTCTATAATTTAAACAATATTAATATTCATATGAAATTGAAAACGGTACGTAATGACCGCTGGCAGGGTAAATAACGTACCAATATATAAAATGCAAGGGCTATGAAATTTATACATTAAAATCACGATTTGATAATCTTTTCTAGCCTAAATTTTGTAAAGTTTGCTGCAAACCTCGACGTCGTATTTGCCCACGAGCTCTTGCGAGATGTAAGCATGCTTCTTTTAAATATTGTATTTTATTTGTAATATTGTATTCTGTTTGTATTATATTTCATATCTACAATATTTATCCTAATCATTTTATATTTAACATGCGAATATCACCTAATACGTTTTTGTATAAATGATCACCTGGGGTATATCTCACAGCTTCCATTCCAATTAAAAATTAACTACATAACGTATATCATTAACTGTTCTACAATTTATTAGATATTGATTTTGAGATTACTATAGATTTACTTAATTTTTTTTTTAAATAGGAAAAAATAAAGAAAATTAATTTAGATTCTTGATCAATAAAAGAAACTGTTATGATTAAATTTCATTTTCTCGCTATTAGAATATAAAATTGCTCCAGGTGACTACACTCAGAATAAAAATAACTCTTATCTTTATCGATCTCAATAAATTTTATAAATGAAGCACAGTTAATTCGACAAAGACACAGCAAAGAAAGGAATGGCAATTTTATCCTCATTACCGTAAAGTACATTATGCAGTTTTATCATTGGACGAATGAATACTTGTCCATGGATGATTTCTTAAGATCGATCGTCGAATCGGCGATTTTATTTGCAATCGGACTAAAACTCACCAGGGAATTGAAGGCATGGAATTTAACGAGAACCTTCGTTCGATAAGATTGAAAAACTTTTTCAAGAAATTCAAGAATTGTTTAAAATGATATATAATTTAGTGCAATGCATTATAATATTAAAACAACGTAATACACAAAACGTTCGCTTAAAACAATTTACTTTACATCATTAAATTATTCATTCATGATCACTTATTAATAAATGGTATATGTTAGAAATTAAATTTACAACATTATTCTCGAGTTCATAGTAAAGCTATTTTACACAAACCGACGTTAATCAATTTAAGGACGATATAAATATAATAATCTTTTTCTGTACTTTTTATACATTTACGTTCGGGACTCAACGATACATTTTGTATTTACTAAGTCATTACTCGCGACTTTGTCATTTATCTGATCGATCGATGATTCGGAATGCTCGCTTTCTATCTTCTCGATACACTCTCCGGCATCGTCACTGGAATCCCCGCTCTCATTCGACAATGTTTGCTTTTTCGCTTTGGTTCTCTCTACAGGCAGTGCCTCGTCCTCATCACTGTCGTCAGAGTCAAGTTCGTCAGAGTCAATCTCTAAATCTAACATGGTTTTGCGTTTATTGGGTTTATTATCGCTCTCCTGCTTTCTCTTAATACCCGACGTGCCAGCGACTTTGAATCCCTCCTCCACAGCGTCGCCAATCTTTTCGGTCAGCTCTTCACGCTCCTTGTCGTAACGCTGATCCTTGAACTCGTGCCTCGGCTCGGTGCACAGCTTCTCCAACTTCTTTTTCTTGCGCTCCACCGCTTCCTTCTCTCTCTTCGCCTGCTTCTCGATCCAGGCTTTCAGCCTCTTCTCCTCGTTTATGTCACGCAATCTGCGGCCGCTGAGATCTCTGCAGGCCTCACGGTTCGTGGTCTTCTCAATCTGCGCTCCTATCGCGCGTAACATGGATCCAAAACCACCCTTGCCACCCAACAATCTTGGGACCACAGTCGCAGGACCATTCGGGCAGATATCACCCTCCTGCAGAAGGCGACCATTGTGCAGGACATAATATTGATCATGTGAAAGCCCCTGGAAATGATAATTAATCCATGATATTTCAGATTTTGATAAAAGAACAATTTAAAAAGTTATAGCGTATTCAATGTCTTTTTGAATAGAAAGAACTTTGAAAAGTCGTTGTTTCTCTAAAAGTAGTAATTAAATCCTAAAGATATATTTAAAGAATAAAAAATTTATCTTATTGTACTCTTATTTGTATAACATAGCTGTTGCATATTTTTACATCACTGTTTTAGGAACAAGTTAGATTTTATGTATAAAAATTAAAGAGAGATAATACAGACAGCAAATTATTGCTACAAGTTCGAATCAAATCGTCTCGAGTAGAAATTAAGAATTTTAGGAAGTGAAAAAATAATTGAAGGTTAGATCTCAATATCGGTCAACTTACCGTCGCTTCTTCCACTCCTTGCTTCAATTTTCGCACAGAAATCGGCGTGTCGAAGCTGCATTTCACGGATGCTCCCACAATTTCCACGTTCAGCATTTTTAATCGTATAAAATTCACTCTTAAACTACTTCTAACTGGACGAACGCTGACGAACGCGAACTGATACCGACGCTCGCGACAATCTCAAAACAAAATGGCGGAAAGAGTAATAACGAAAAAGCTGAAATTTCATGCGAGCCAAGAAGACTAGAGACCAGGAGACCGAACTCCAGTGGTGGGGGTGAGTTAAAATTTGGTCCCGCGCTGTTCGCAGTATGGTCGCCGGCCAATTCATGAACTATACGTGCTGGATAAGTTAGAATCTCTACGTTGTTTGTTCTCT
>VBVR01004195.1:0-15091 GCA_011638315.1 Tetramorium parvispinum
TTATCGATAATAATAATAATTTACTTTGATTGCTACCTTTTTTTATCATTAATGTAAAGAAAATAACACGCGTGTTGCATCTAACGGCACGGCATTATATATACGTATATTATTTTAAACTATAACA
Organism: Tetramorium parvispinum; assembly: GCA_011638315.1. Taxonomy (NCBI): domain Eukaryota; kingdom Metazoa; phylum Arthropoda; class Insecta; order Hymenoptera; family Formicidae; genus Tetramorium; species Tetramorium parvispinum. The sequence goes on from VBVR01004195.1 coordinate 128, forward strand.
GTGTCGAAGATTGTTCATATGTACAAGTTGGTGCGTGACTCGTTAAATATAAGAGCATTATAGGACATGGCTCGTGGTAGTTTAATATAGCGTGACAGCCGTACCGAACACGCCGGTATCTCGAATAATTCGTCTCTTATTCGTTGAAATTATTTTCTCAGACTGTGACTTAATTCCGTATGCAGAACACGGCAGCGATGCAATAGAGGACAACGTCGCGGTTTATTATCCGCGACAATAATACGAGCGTGGTGGTACCTTTCGCAATTATGATCCGTAACAGGTAGACATGTGGTCCCACTTAAGAATATAGTACTTTGTTCAACAGTATAGCGTTTTAGAAACTTCTCTTAACGGACTTCCGGTAGTAATCCTAGCGGTAACGTTATATTCATCGTCCACATAAGGGTTTCGTTGAAACGTGAAACGAGTGAAATACGAATGTCGTTATATAGATTTAAAAAAGATCAATATATTTGACAGACATATAATAATTATCATATTGGCGATTAATATCGAAAACAAAATTTACGATGTTGCACTTTGTGAAGAAAAATATTATTATTTAAAAAATGTTTTCAGATTTCTTCAATAAATCAAATTAATGAATAAAGTGTACATTTTAAAGTAATTAAATTAGGTAATTAAATTTGTTATGTCTGCAATGTTTTATAAATTACATTAAGTTCTTCTAAATTGTGATATATTTTTTCTCAAGTTGCGATAGTTTATGGATACTGGAAAGTTTTACACAAAATTGAAAAATTCGATACTTAATTATTTCGTTCATCTTGCTCACTAGAAACTATCGTTAAAGCGTTATTTTTGAAGAACAACGAGATTGCCTGAGAATTTATGCTTTTCATTAAAGTGAAGAAATATGATAACACGAACATAGAAGTACCTACTAAATTTTTTTTATCGAATATACTCTTGCATTTCATTGTGGACATATTTATATGTGTACGCGATTTTAATCAAATTTCATTCACAAAGTATTTTCGATAAAATCGCCGGGCATTCTCCGGATAATAATGCTGCTCGCCGCGCGGCCAACGTCTGTTATCGATTATGCGGGCAAACTTATTAGACAGCGATTAGCCGTTATTCGCACGCAACACGCTGACCCTGTTTCCCCCGGTGGCGAATCCGCATGTGCACACATGATCAGCCGCAAACCGGCGTCGGTATATCCCTTGTCGCAAACGTCGCCTCCCCTCGGCTCTACCCTTTTGCCAAGATACATATGTTGAATACATACGCACGCGTACGTGACCGCCGTTGCGTGTACTTTGGATTATCCAATGGGATTGCGAACGCGAAATGCGTATGAAGCAGTCTGACATATATTTGGTGTACGCGAGAGTAATTCATACTATGCTATGACTGCGTTCATGAAATAGTTGTAATTATTGTGTATGCTATTAAACTACACATAAAATGAACGAGATAAAAGTGAATGAGGAGAAAGAATGAAAATGTAAACGGACAAAAAGAATTCCTATATTTCACATTTTTGATAAATTTTGATATAGATTTTTCGAAACAAACATGCACGGTTCTTTTTTTCAGTAATAATGAAATTTACAGAGACATACGTATAGTGAAAAAAGCATTCATAGAGATCTTTACAAAATATTTAATGTAGTTATACAATAATTACCAAGTTTGTGATTGTATAGTTTTATATTACAAATATTTAAAACTTCATCATACAGATATTTGAAACTTGGAGGCAATGTTACTACCAAGTGACGCTCGCAGACACAATTCATACGTCATTATTTTTAAATAATAGTCGGTTCGCTCTAGTGTGACATTCTCCAACGCATCTCCGAGTGTCTACGTGTCTCGAACGCCTGACACGTAGATGCAATAGCGGTGTATGCAGCGTGACTTGCAAGGCGAAATGTGCGTAACGCATAGCCGGAGTTACGCGGAGCGTAAACGTTTCTGACGCATGTCGCATCGACATCTGTCTTTCTCTATAGCAATCTCTCTCCTGAGCTCTTTCTCAAATCTCTCTTTCAGATTGATCGGTGCACATGTTTTAGATCTTCGCATTGGCAAGTAAGTTGCATTTCGGTGCCTTACTCGCTTCACGTAACTTTCGCCTGCTCGCGTTTCGGTGGACATACTAACGTCAGATTCGCAATGATTTATGTACAGTCGCGAGAAAGTTCGCACGACCTCAAGTTCGTCACGGTAATTAATGGCCCCGTTAATGGCTAACTAATCGATCGAGGTTACATCAAGGCAGACCAATCACCGCGCAATGCGACAGATTGCCCGCATAAGCAGGACATCTCGGGCCATCTGCATACAGGACGTATCTAGTGGCATTACACCTATTAACCTATGTATACGTATACGTGACAAAAATTAAACATTATCTTTATAGCGTGTACACGTAACACTCGATTACAATTACAAGAAAATTTTTCAGAATTATAGTTCTGAGAGTTTCTTTTCCTCGACTCACTCCGAAAATGTGAAAGCGCCTATTTAATCGGAGTAATCATACGGCAGATTTTTAAGGAACATGAAATTCACGTCTTACTGTTGTTCTCGATTCGCAATCTTCCATTCAGTCGCCGTTTCCGCCATATTTTGTTCAATAGTCCTTTCCAGAGATTGGATGACTTGACGATGGTAGTGCACCCCAAGATAGGTACCTGAAGAAGGATGGTCCGCGTGTTCTGGTCGAGAAGGACGGAAAGGAGGTGGTTATAGATACGTACAGAGAGGCAAAGCGAGGACGCTTGGCGGTTGATTTGCTCGGTTTGGTTCAGACAATACCGAGACGGTGGCTTTGTCTCGTAGTAACGCCGTTCAAGCGCTCTGCCTCCTTCGCCGACTCCTTATGGCTTGCAAACACACACACACACACACACACACGAATGCATGCGTGATTTCACATATATATCGCATACAAGCGTACACCAAACTCGCGCATGAGATCTCATCGTAAATCGTACGGTAACGCGTCCGTTACCGTCTTCCTTTGCCTACAAGTTTGTCCACCGTTGGCGAGCAGGATCGGAGTTGGTTGTTTGCGTGGGTAGTATTTGATTTAGTACACAGGATATTCTATCGATATCAAAACATTTTCATTTAATTACATATGTATTGTACAAATAAAAAGTAGAAAAGAAAATTTGAAAAGAAATCATATCTTAATAAACAAATCTCATAATAAGAAACAAGAAAGATAAAAATTAACGTTTGCATAAAATACACCATTGAATAATATCATGAAAAATAAGTAGCGAAAATAAAAATGCGAGATAAAAAATGTAGAAACTGTTGCATTGCCATTTCGTATCTAATTCTCCGTGAAAAAATAGAAAAGAAAATTCTAAAAGACGGTAGATGTAATGTATAAAATGTACTCTAAGATAAGAAGATTTGCAACGCATTTGTAAAGTCTGTCTGACGGCGTATCACCTTGCGGTATAATCTACAGTCTTGGTCCACATTGTAGCTTTTTTGACAGACCACTACCGCTCGTCTGTCGCACTGTCGCTGTACTATAAACTGTACATCGTATACGACCAAACAGCGCGCACAAACACGTTCTTTTCCTTTTGTCTCTCTGTTATGCTATCTTCGAGCAAACGCAAGTATCGTAAACTAAATATTTTATTGCAATATGTATATTACATGCATTGTTCCTAGCTTAAAAATTTCTGTAGGATTTATGAGTGGATTTTTTTTCTATATGAACGGAGAAATAATGAAGAAAACATCAGTACAGCATCAGAGTGTTAAGAATGAAATTATTACGCATATATGTTCAGAAAATCGTAAATTAGAAATCTGAGCGGATAAGGATCTTAATTAATTAATTAACGCAGCGATACTGCAAACGGCTATTCCCAATGGGCTCGTAGGTCATTGTTAAAGGGCGTCACCGGGATTGAAGATCGCCATCCGAAACTGCCGACAGAGGTTCTCGTCCCCCTATATTACCTCGTTTCACGCTCGATCGTCCTCATTGAATTCGTGCGCCCCAATTTCGCGTCTCCGATATTTCGCGTCTTTGTCGTCGCGACTGCGAGGATGCATCGGATGACATATGTTACGCCTTCCGTTCTCGCACCCTTCTCATCCCGTCTGCGTCTTCCCCAACTACTCGCGCAATTTGCACGATAAGTACACGGTGGACGATTCGCGCATCTGCTGCGTCTTCGACAATTCGCAGCGCTCCGTCCGGAGGGCGTGAAATCGAACGGAAGTCAATGGTGCATTAACGCAACTCGATTACGAGCGTCACGCGAAGAGGGACACGTCTCGCTGAATGTTTAAAGAAATGATTATTACTTTTGCTACTATGGATACCAGCTAGCTACCAGCTAGCCGCGATGCGAGGGAAAATGTTTAGGCAAAGATGCCGGACATTACGTGAAGAAATATTAGCTCGTTCGATGAATAATGTCGGGTTCTTACTGCGCGAACTCACGAATTTATGCTATCGCGATAAAAAGCATCAGTTAATTCGATGCATCTTTATTCGCTTTGGAAATTATAACGCGCGGATTCCAATTAAAATATCATATTATAGCTATTTTATTTTCAGTCTGTTTATTATTAATAGTCTTGTATTGCAGATATTTCTGAAATATTTTCTCTTATCTTATAAATAGATTCTCTATATTTTTCTATGAAAAATTAATCAAACTATTTGTGCAACGGTGCCGACACGAATGCTGCAGCGCCGAGACATTACTCATCAGAGACGAGATTTGCTTAATGCGATATACAAATAAACATACGCTACAACGTTCTCGGCGATAAGCTTCCGCAGTGTGCAAAAAAGACGGAGAAAAGCTCGAAAATAACACGCGAGTTGTAGTTGCGGGTCAAGCCATGTAAAGCTGAAAAGGGAGATAAAGGGAGAGCAGTGCTGCGGTCGTTTTCCCGATTCGAGGGCCGCGTATTCACGTCGGTATGCCGGTTTTATTTTACGACGGTACTCCGCTAATTTGTCGCGCCGTACGACGGTGTTGTTTCGTGAAATTCCTTCCGCGGAACGCGCGACGGCTATTCGTCATCGAGCGAGCCTTAATAATTCTCCCGCAGCTATCGCGCGGCGAGTAACACGCGCTCGCTCACATTCGGAATAACAACAGTTGGACAACTTCGGCGGCCACGTTTTAGGCGGGTGTCGAGCATATCCACGTTAAATCATGACCGTCTACGCGCCAAAACGGCAGCGCAGCGTCTCTCGACTGTCGCGAAAGATTCCGGCCGGGCGGGCGAACGAGCCCTTTAACCTCCGCCATCTATATCGAGCTTAAAACTGTTTAACGGCGGTGCCGTTCCGTAAATTGCAATCCCTCCGAGCCCGGCCGGCACTATGGACTCCGCAAGGCAGGCGGCGGAGGAGTCTCGGTTGCGAGATGAGATTTTTTTCCCTCCGAGCTTGCTCCCGGAGTATATGACGCGATCCCAATGATGGAAGATCTAGAGGCCGAGCTCGCAATTGAGAAGAGAGTGTTGAGCGGGACGTAATTTTTATAAAATTGTAGCGTGAAACGCGAATGCGGTGAGTTTTATCGTGGTAATATCCCGTGAAATTGCGTATGTACATTTGGCACGTTATCGTGGCATGTGTGGAAATTTTATGGATTCATTGTGACAGCAGTTTAATCCAGCTTTTTAGGAATTTAAGAATTTCAGTCTTAAAATTGAGAAAATATATTTAAAATATTAATTTGTCTAAAAACTTGAAAATTATTAATTATGACATTTTTCGATTCGAAATCTCTAGAATATATTATTAAAATGTTTTATCAAGTACTTACATATAAACACACACAATATATGTATTTCTATTACAAAGAAATCGTTGTACAATAGGAAAGCCAAGCCGTGAATTCGGACGCTCAATCTTTTAAATGGACTGATTCTAGCGAGTCACTTTAATCTCTTAAAGGCTCGCCTTCGCTTGTTCGCACCATGAAATCGCTGCGAGTAAGTTGGTAGATTTGGGAAGTTCGCGAGCGTGACTGAAATCGAAGTGGAAACGGTTTACGATCGGCTACTGCCATTATATCGAATCTCTATATTCGAATTTCATCCAACTTTGCCGATGTAATATCGATCTACTTTTACAGACTCGCTCGTCACTTTCTGCTCTCCTGTAAACCATCACCGGCGTAGCTCGATCTGTTTACATAGCCTTCAGTCGACTGTCTCTTTAGTTTCATATTTGAAAGACGGAAGGATGTACGAAACTCATCTTCTTAGCAGAAGCCTGAAAAATTCAAAATGATATAAATTTTAACATTTTTATTGAAATGTTTCAAATATTTTATTTTTAAAGATATAAATTTTAATTATAATATTACATACAATTCGGATTGTAAATATAGTATTATTTAAGTATATTTTTTAAGTAACAATTAATTTTATTATTACATAGTTTTTAAATCAGAATATTTATATGTACGTATATAGGAATCTTTAGTTTGATTTATTTTATTAATAACTTGCAGAGTTTGTTTTCCCGATTAGAACGTTAAAAGCTGGATAAAACCGATAGTTTTGAACTTATTTCCTTCTGCTTTCAAGAGTCAAATTAAGTTATAGACTTATCAACAGAAAAGAATTAGTTTTTAATTAACTTTTCACATTTATTCTTTTAAATATCTTGGGTACCGCAGAAATCTACTAGACGTAACTAAAACTGTCAGAAAACTTCTGACGTAACATTTTACGTTATTCCAGTCACTGATTATAAATTGGAGCGTTATAATTCGTACAATTCCCATTTTTGAAGTAAAAAAAAGAGTTATGTCTCAGAGTTCCACAAGTATCCGAAGAAATAGTCGACCTACATTTTTCTTCAGTATTATTCCAAAGTTAAATTGTAATATTTAAAGTCTTGAAATAAATTCATTTTAGAACTTACAATAGATTTAATAGCTTAAATAGAAAAATGCAGACATAAATAACATTTCATTGTTTTTTATCTTTTATATGTATCTTAATATTTAAATGCATTAATTTGTAGCATATATTATCTTTCAATTCTTACATTTTAATTCTTGTTTACATTATATGTTTCTTATTCTACCAAATTTTCTTTTAGTTTCTTAAAAGTTATTTGTCTTAGTTTTAGCGTCTCTTGCATTCCTAGTTTATAAATAATCTCTCAAGTATTAGATTTGTTGAATTAACACTAATTCTTCAGTCTATATGTAACATTTTTTGAAAATTTATTTCTTTAATTTATTATTTGATAATGAAGAAATAAACTTGTTTTTTATGTGATTTAGTTGGGAGTTGAATATCGTGGTAATGTTCTGGTTATTAAATGTAAGTTAACAGTGCGTTTAAGTTCTAAAACATTTCTTACATTACTTCGATTACCGATTATTACCGCCGAAGCGCCATAACACGTTTTTGTTTGCATAATTAAAGTTAAACGAAGACGGTTCGGCGTTTTACAAGACTATCCGACAAAATTTCCGGTGCTTAAGCGGAATGTTGATGTACTTGTGTACGGCCCGGAAAATCGTAAAAGGGAAAATTTGTAGAAATAAAGTTCCGTGAATGTGCGGTAGAACGGTAAAGCTTAATTACTGTTAGTAGCACTGGAGAAATCCTAGTTTTAGATTAACATTTAATTCTTTGACGTAAGTACGCCGCTTTAACCCTTCTCGGGTTAGGAAGCGGATAAAACGTCGTACATATTGTGTCGTAAATTCGAATAACAGCGAGCAACGTGGCAGTTCGTATATTTAACGCACTATTTTTTTTAGCACGCAATGCCTCGATGTTATTCCGCGGTTGAACGTCGTAACCAATGAGAATATTAACGAGAAGAAAATTTTCTGATAGCTCGACATACAGTTAACGCTTACTAAGTTTGCCGTATTTCATACTCTTTATTTCAATATATGAATATTCGGTATAATTATTGAAGATTATTATTCTGAGTGATCGATAGGATATCATGAAAATAAACGTTGTAGATTATTGAAATAGCGCCGCACGCAATGGAACTTTATTAAAATATCCGGGAGATAATTTAATTATCGTCTTTCCATTGTTTCCTCAGCCAATTATCTGAAATCTTGTTTTCTGCAAAAGTCGGTGATAATGGTTATCGCAATTAATCTTACTGTGCTATCCTACAATTTTAGACAAGCATGAATTGCAATGGCTCATGAAATCCTGAAATAGAAAATTATCCCGTACGTTTGAACTAATCAGATCTTTAATACTTTTATCCGCCGGTAGAAAGAGATAGAGACACGCCAAGGCTGCATTCCGTGGTCGCGGTTATTAGACCTTCAACTAACACGCCTAATTGTGTGGCGCGTGACCCTTGACCCGCGCGTCTTACTCCCACGCGGGTCATTATGTATTCTCCGTTCTGCTTCGCTCACGGAAATCGTCAGAAGCAACAGCCAGCCAGTGTTTGAACGAAGGATCGGTCGGTCGATGAGGCTTAATTCACATAGACACACCGGGCATTAATATAAATTTCAACGGCGCGCTCTGCCGCATGCGGAATCGCGCAATGTGTCCTTCGTAGGTGTGTAATCCTCCTCACGAACGGTGAGCATTAGTTACTAATTCACGCGACGTCCGCAACCAGTCTTCCAGTTTCGTCTAGGAACCGTGGCTTTTGCGGCTGTCACACGCTGAAAATGTAACCGTCGCGTGCGGTTCGATATTCCTTTGCATACATCGTAAATGACATTGACGTACTGTGCAAATTTACTATAGAGATTTATCGCGACAAAATTCTAGGATTGCCTTTTACGTTTGAAATACGTTGCGAATTATAGCGAATTTCAAGAGTTCTTACATCAAATAATTTTTATATCTTCTACAAATCATGAACCAAATTTTGATAAAGCGGCAGTTGCAATTTCAGTACAATTTTAGATCTGAAATATGAGGAAAAAATATTTTCTGAAATAAATGAGGAAAAAATATTTTCTAAAATGTACTACCTTACTAAACTATCAAAACTACCGCAGACTAAAAATAATAACGCTAAAAAAACTGAGAGAAAAAATTTGATAGCTTTTTGTTCCGGAAGCGCTCCAAAACTGATTGAATTCAAAACACGCTGAGAGCGATGAAAAATACGGAATTTTAGAGTGAATGCACTTTACTGAGTTTACAGTGTACACCACCCCTCACTCTAACCCAATCTAGAACTTGCCCGACCTTGATATAAACTGATCTGACTCCGTCAAAAACGGCGTGTCTCTTTAATTTAAACTACACAAATGCAAAGTTAACAAGTCGCGTGCGTTTTTGAGACATTTTCAGCATTTCGTGAATTTTTGAATTGAAAAGCATCTTTTTTTACGCTTCTTTTATGATTAGAAAATCTTGTAGCAATGCTTCTACGAAGGTATCGTAGCCGCTCATTCATATACGACCAACTACGTGATTTTGCGTGGCCTGGCCACTCAGAAGTTAACTTCCTGTGCATACGCGACGGTATTTTCAACGCTGAGTGACGTGAGTGAATCAACGAATCTCGTCGTAGTTTCCTTAGCTCTCCTCGCTCTTGCCGGTGCCGTAATAAGCAAAAATAATCTTCGTGAGCAGCATTTCATCGGGGTCCTCGTTGTATACGGTTGAATATAAAAGCACGAGGCATAGAAGCGAGCGCCACGGAGCTTTTTCAATCCGTCGGTAGGAAAGCAGCTCGCCGCGCGCGATAAGAATCGCAATTCTGTTCCTTGTCGATATAACGTTGAGAGCTGATTAAATTGCCCCGGTTTGTAGGGATGTAACCAAGTAATATCCAACTACAGACAAGAGTTTTTAGCATATCGCGTATATTCGTACTGATCAAAAGCCAACGAATTCGAATATCATAAATAACCCCGTCAAAATTCCCGTTGAATCTCACGGAGAATAATGAATCCTCCGAATTAATTAATTTTAATTAATTTTTGTGATACTTCATTTCTGCCTTAACAATAAAAACTTTCCGTTACTAAATACCACAAGTTTCATTGGAAATATAAGATAATAACTTACAATGCGATATATTTTATTTTTTATTGTTAATTAAAATATATTTTGCATATTACGTTGATAATTTTTGTATTTTCGATTTAAATCACAATAGCTTGAAGAAAGAAAAATGAAATATAATTTTTATTGTCTCATTTTCATCAACTTGTAAGTTATCACATTAATAAATTCTCAGTTATTCATAATTTTAAAATTCCTAATGCTCTGACATGAAAATAAGTATTAGCATTACGACGTATATAGCGTGCACGGCCGAAATCTGGCGTAGTAACTTCTGGTACAGCTGTGCAGCGTGTCAGCGATTGTGTTTCTTACTTAACCAAACTGCTGTATTTTGCATAGCGGAACATGCGAGTTCGGTCTAATTGAGTTACAATCTACGAACGCGCCGACGGTTTCGTTCGCGCGGAAGCTTATCGAGCTGTCGATGATAAAAAAAACGAACAGTTCCTTTTAGAAGGTTTTGTCACGCAGAGGCGTATGGTTCTCTGAGCGCGAGTGACAGGAATTTGATTCCTATCGAAAATTGAAAAAGCTGTGTACTACGCAGCGCAATCTTTATGGAGATGAAAACTACGGACGGAACAATACACAACGACAAACAAAAATCTGATTTCGCCCGCGTCGCTCGGCCGAGTAACGCTTTTCAAATCGTCGTGCCGCATGTCATTCATATTCTGACGTATACTGCGCCCAGTAAGCTTAGGACGTTTTATTTTTACTCCCGTCTGCGCTTCTATATGAATCTGTTCACTTTATTAAACTTTAATCTTCGATTTGCCGTCGCTCGTTGTATACTTACATTACTAGTTTATCACCATCGATCGTTCGAAATTGGATGTAATATCTATCCCATCAATTTTTACAAGCTCAAAAATATAACGTATATTTGGGATAATATGTAGACTTAATTGATTTCCAATAATCATGTGCGCACATAAATTATTAAAAAAATATTAATTTTGCTCTTTCAAATTCAGTGTACGTTGAATCATATTTATTAGTTCTAATAAATTACGTTGCATTTATTGTTTATTAGCGAAATCTTATTTTACTCCTAATTTAATATTGATTTAACATATATTTTTTCTAAGATGATTATTGTAATGTAAGTAAAACGTTTCAAGTGATCTTTTATATCACGAAACGTTGTTAACTGAATTAACATACTCTTTTTTAAGAGATTATTTTAGAAAACTTTTTACGCTAAATAAATCATGTTTGAACATGAGCTTAAATCTCAAGGTATTCAAAGTACATAAAATGAATTCATGCCGATTGATTCGCAGTAGAATGGCACGAACTGTGAAAATCACATAAACGCAAATTATCATCTTTTATTTCACGAGATAACGTACGCATTTTCAAAATTTAATTAATCGCGCTCACGCGTCGAGAAATATCGGCCAGGTGCCGAAAATTAAATCGTCAATAAAGCCGATGCGGTGGTACGCGTCGACAATATTTGAAATTAACTATTATGTTGGTTGCGCCAAAGCGTGAAGCGGATTTCTGTCCCTATGTAATGTGTATGTATGTGTACAGATATTCCTACACGTAGACTGGACCTTTTATCTCCGTGACAGTTTCGGATAAAACGTCCCGGTAGCCGAATAACTTCCATTCCGTTAAATCCATTTACGCCGAAAGGTCCGAGTATTTTGGAAACGAGCTTAAATCGGGTCGTAGATGCTCCCCATCGGTGCCATACAACGGGATCTCTCTCTCGTATTACCGGCCACCGGAATACGAGCTCGCGCCAGTATCGAAGTCTGCATAGTCAACGTAATCCGCGCGGTCGCAAAATATCGGATGTACGAAGAAAGCTCGGCGGCATCGCGTTTAGGAACCGTCGTATCATTGCTCATCGAAGATCGCGGTGTGCTATTACAGATTTGCGCGAGATGCGCAGGAATATCCGCTATTCTGAAATAGTGGGCACTTTTGCTCGGTAGAATGTTCAAAGATTTGCATAAGATCAAGGTTCGTCGTAGAGTTTCGCTTTTGTGGGCTATGTAAATTGTTAAAACCTGAATATCAATCGCTAACGCTCGAGGTTTATGAATATTGCATTATGAATATTACATAAGTTTAAAAAGTCACAATCATGTGATAATATCATGAATATTATATAATTTTATCAAAGTATTTAATCAAAGTGTGTTAGGAAGACTTTCATTTAAATAAGATATAAGTAGGTCAAACATTCACTAATGATAAGGGATAAGTAGGGCAAATAAGAAGGGAGATCATTAATTTGTTTTATCATTATATTTTATTAAAGATAATTCGGGTTGAAAATTCGGAAAGAAAATAGCTACAGATTTTATCTGTCGTCTTCTAACAAAGATAAAAATCTTTTCTTCACACGTACGTTTTTTAACCCGATGTACGACTTGCTACACAGAAACGGCGGAACAAACAGGAATGGCGCGAAAGTAAGACGGTAATGCATTCATGAATGGCCCGAATTCTGCAAGAAACGGCATTACTTTGGTGGCGGCAGTGGTAGTGGTGTAGAGAAAAGGTGTCGCGTCGGTATTCGCGAGAGTGTTAGCTGCTGGCGGTGTTGGTCGTAGTGCCTCAGTGGTGGCTTTTCCACGGCCGTTACCCGGCACAATTCCCGGAAATATTTCCAGCTCCGTGTGTAAAATCAGCGAATTCCACGTTGCGCTTTTCCGATACGTAACTCACGCTCCTTCGCCTCCACCGCCATCGCCGCCTTTACTGCTGTTCTCATTGCGTCTGTTTCGCAGCAGTATATGTCGACTAACGTTGCATTCTTCTACTCTTATTCCTTTATCGGTCTTAGCTTACACAAACGCAAATACGTAGTAATTAGGCAAAAGGTATTGATTTGAATAGGAAATTTAGTACTTAGGAAAAAAATTCTAATGAATTTTGTGAACTACTTCTTACTTCTTTAACATAATTCTTTAACAAGTTTAGCTCACAAGATTTTGAAGATTTTCCGAAATTGAAAAGAAGATTATTAATTCTTTAATTTTTAAAATCGATTTTTTCAGAAAATCTGGAAGAAAATAACTTTTTCCCGTAAGAAACTGTCTTATCGTGACACTATCACGATTTTTCAAGGTGCTATGTGCACACACACACACACACACACACACATATATATGTATACCGCATTCTTTCGGAAGAAATTCGCTTTGTTCTTCGCCTTCTGTTACATAATACCGCTGACTTTCGAGATGTCGTCGTCGCGAGCGCGAGAAATATTAGACAGATGCCACGGTGCGAAGAACCAAGATCGTCCACTTTTGCGCGAGATGTGTTACCTTATTCTTTCATTTCGAAGCGAGTAGAAGCAAGCAATCGACTTTGATCATCGAGAGAAATCGGTCGTAAAGAGAATTCCAGAAATCAAACAAATCTCAATTTGCGATCAGAGGGAAAAGTTATGAGGGAACTCAAAGTATAGTTTCAAGAATTAAGAAAATACAAATTTGACAATTTTAGACAGAACTGAAACGAAATAAAACAAATAGACAAATATTATCCTAACAATAAAACATTATAAGTTTTATACTCGATCACATTAAGTTTTTCATTATATAATTGACTGAAGCCTTCAAGCACCGTTCAGACGAACGAAATTATCATGTATTATTATAATTTTTTACTTTTAAATCATGTACGTCGAGGATATAATCAAAATACTACATATATATATAAAACTACATTTGTAATTTCGTTAAGCGAATTGCCAAGGTGAGGACTTAATCTATGTTGAGTTTTGTTACTGATTTGTCTAGTTAATTATAGTGTATTATTGTCAACATTGATCAATAATAAATCAACTGGTATTATTGTCATCTTTATCGATATCGCGAAATCGATAGTCACGATATGCTTCTTGAAGCAGAAATATTACGATTTCGATTTTAATAAAGGCTCGCTCAGTGTATCGATCCGTGCTAAATTGATGCGATTTATCACGGCCACGACCTAGTTTCATGGCACTTTTCCGCGCATATATAAGTAAAATCTGTCAATACTTGTGACATTTTCTATGTTAAATTTATTGTTGCTTTTACTTTTATATTATAATTTAAATGCGCAACTTTTATATGTAGTGTTTTAATTTTCTTTCGTTTTATTCTATTTTCTTATTATTTTATATATTTTTGATTAAATTGCTTCTAAGCTTCTGTACTGTATTTTATTTCACAAATATATTTCAATTATTTTGAGGTTACATATTATATGATAAATATTGTAATAAAATAGTTTGATTTCTTGAATTACTGCAAGTATAGTAGTAGCCGAACAATTTATAGCTAGCACGACATTAATACGGCTGTAAATATCACGAACTGTTGCGTGTTCGCTTAAATTACAGTCGTCCATCTTTGTAACGGCTAGAATACATTATTGCTGTCGGAAGATTTCTCGATGACCGGTTAAATCGTCGCACATTTAGATGCAACTTGGGTGAATAAACCTAGTATATGAAGTTATTGGAACTGCGGCATCCATTTAAGGTATGTCACTCTAGAGTAAACTACAAGATTTATTATGTTATTATAATAACAATTCAACAGTTATATTTTAGACATACGTTTTCAATTCTCAAAATTGCTCTTCTTCCAAAGCTCCTAAATTTTCTCCTGTTGGATAAATTTCAAGGAAACATTTCCAGGCAGTTCGATTCTTTTCGTCGCATCTATATCTTTGATTTTCATCACTGCGAATGCGCGACTTATTCGTGGGGGTCAATCTTCATTCTGTTCATTCCTTCTCAATCCATCCAGGCGTGCAAACGGTCTCAAGGGCAATCAGAAAGACGAGACACCCTCATTTGCCAATACTGGCTATATTGTGCGCCTTTATCGCTTGTGTATCCGAGGGTGCCAGTTCTTCGCGCCCGTCTCTTTTTGACGTTCCACTTTTTTCTGCTCAACCACTCGATGTGGAAAGATACAC
>VBVR01004196.1:0-15091 GCA_011638315.1 Tetramorium parvispinum
AATCTATATATGTCTTATTAAGATTCAAATAATAATTTCAAAGAATTGTATAAAACTGCTCTCTTGATCTTGAAATGGTTAAAATTTTAAGTTAGATCAAGAAAGTAATTTTCTATTGGCACTGTACAATAATTGAATTAAAATATTGCAAGAAGATATCTCACGTTTTTTTATGTAGTATACTTTTTACACATTCATGTACAGAAAATCTATACAGAAGTATTCGTATATAGAAAAGAGATATAGAAATAATGTAACAGAATGTCTTTACGATTTAAAAAAATATGAGAATATGGTAATGCTAAAATTATTGGCTGAATTGATTGTGAATGCGCTTGAAGTGCGAATCTTTAATGAAATCATTTTCTATTATACAAAACAAAATTATAATAAATATTAAATAGTTACCAAGTTGCTCAACAGCGTAAACTACAGTGGATCCGCTGCCAATCCCGATGGCAGTATCATTCTAAAAGACAACGTGTTAATGTATAACCTTCAACAGAAAAACTACACAATCATACAATTTCTCTCAAGTAAATCAGTTACCCTGACAAACTTGTTCACGACATGGCAAGCCGCAGCTTGCTTGGCCCTTTCGAGTTCCGAACTTTTCAATGTCTTATCCATTCTCAATAAACTTCCTGAGACACTGTGCAGAGATCTGGCTACTCGGGCAAGCGAAAGAATCATGTATGAATCATGTGTGAATGTACGCACAAAAGGTACCTCGTGGTGGATACTCTCGTAAAAATTTTATCTCTGCGCATGCGTACAATATATATATACGCTGGCGTACGTGTGTTGTGTTGTGTTGTGTTGTGTTGTGTTGTGTGTGTATGCGCGCGCAGCATGTATGGATAATACAGATTCATATATGTATGACATTTTAATAAAGAAAGAAAAAAAAGGAACGCTTTGAAGCATCTGTAATGTCAAGTGGACCGCAGTCACAATTTAGAGTCCTATATAAATATTATAATCGGACAAAAAAGATACAGATTATTTCCGTAAATTAGCTGTGCAAATCGTACACATGTGCGGGACCAACTGTACAATGATCCATGCGATTCTTCATGGAAATGTTGGACAGAGCCAGAGTCAATTCTTCTATATTATTTAATTTCATTCCGGGAAATGCAGGCGAAGATCAACGTGAATTTTAGAAAAAACTCTTATTCGCCCTTATAATACCTTTTTTTTAGAAAAGAAAGTGAAAATCCCGCGTCGATATGAAAATATCAAACTTGTTATTTCTCAAGTTATGAAACGACTCAAAGAAAAGACACTTGAAACAGACGAGTGTAAGCGATGTGATATTTGTCTAATTAAAGTTAAAGGAAAAGTTGCATGGCGCTGCTATAATTGCGGGAAAGCTATTTGTAAAAAGTATCGATGTATGATGTGCATAGAATGTCTGTAACGAATGTATAAACAAATCTCTTTAATAATTTTTTTTCGACATGCGTTATATGAATTTCTAATAAAATGTCAGATATATTCAAAGAACTTTGCCTATTTTTCGTAAGGATTTTGGGCTATCCGACGCCAGAGATAAAACATATTTCAAATTGTAGGACATCGAGAATGAGGAAAATAGTATCGGATCCTCGTGTTCATTGGAAAGATGCTAAAAAAACATCGGAGAAATAATAGCGCGATGGATTAATGGAAATACACAACACGGTAATTGAATTATGAATAATATTACAAATAATGATACAAATAATATAAATGAAAAAATATTATATTAATAAAAGTTGAAATGTTCAGGTCCACTTCAGAAGAAATATACATTGAATGTTAGAAGAATTGATAAAAATATAGATTGGACTGTGTGTATGAAATCAATCTCGAACACTTCATCTGAATACAGTTTAGCGGGGAGGAGAGGCAACGTACACGGATTTTTGATTGAATTTCCATTATATTCAGCGTCAGAGGCGTATAACGCAAGATACACAACCAAACACAATTTACATTTCGACAATCATTATGTATAAGACTTCACTTACAATTAGATTCTCCCTATTAGTATACACTTATGCAGTAATGCTCGTCGTTAGCTTGCCGCTACTTCAAAGAGCATCATGCCAGTCGGCTCTCGGTTTATCAACGCATCCTCTCTTTCCTCTTTCTCTCGCTCATTCACACTCGCTCTCACTTTCGCGCATTTGTATGTATGTTCGTATAGCGTCGTCGAAAAGTCAGGTAAAAATCCGCGAAGAATTCCCTCAAATGCGACGATTCGCTCTCAATATGTGTGAGTCCTTAAACGAAACTCGAGGTTCCTCTCTTCTCGACCTAAACCTGCGCCTGAGGAGAAAATCCTACAGGTTGTCGGCGATGAAGTTCGTTAGTCGCTTTACCGGCAACTTAGAACTCACCGGCAATTACGGAGAATTTACTTTCTCCGGTAATTAAGCTTCTTCCTCGAGAAACGATATACGATCGATTTGTCTTGTCTACAAAATTAAGTTCCGTCTAGAATCGCCGAGTCGAGTCTCAGGCGCCGCGTAAACGATAATCCTGGGTATGACAAAACGTGCAAACTCTAATTAACATCATTATCTGTTGCACAAGTACCTTGTGCAATCAGAACGCCGGTCACATTGATTTTTTTTTGTATATTGGGAGAAAAGACTTCTCCGGGTGATCTCTTCGAGAATCTTCTTTTTTCTTATTCCTGCGTGTATCATTTTCCATACTGCACAAAACTTGCAGTTACATTGTAACAATATTGCTACAATGTAACTGCAAGTTTCGTGGTGTATGGGTTGTTTCTTCAGAGAAGTAACACAATAACGAACTTGCATCTGAACTTTTCTTGGGGGATCAGCAATTATCATCAGAGCGTATTCTTTCCTTTCTACCATTTATACATTTACTACATACGGCTTTTCTAGTTTCTAAGACTTCTTCCTTTAGCATGCATGTCGCTTGCCTCTCTTTTTTTTTGCGTTTTGACTACAGCTCGTGAGGGGAGAAACACTGAAATTAATCGGAAATAACTGAAACCCTTACCTGCAATGCGTTTTAAACAATATTAGAATCGATATAATTTCGTGAATTCAGATTTTCATAAATCTATTCTATATTTCTGCGAGACAATAGTTTTGCTAAAAAAAAAACCCTTTTCACTCAAATCAAAAATCAAACTCGCTGAAATTACATCAATCTTTGTACTTAATTTCAATCAATCAACAGCAGGACTAAACCGTGAACGAGAGTCATGAATTATCGAAAAAGACGCTTTATCAGATATTTTATTATATTTATATTGGAATTCCGGCTCGTGACACGAATTAGACAGCGAAATAGATGATACGAGACAATGAAAGGACTTTCTTCAATGTGAAGATCAAGGACGAGATCTACGAGAGTGTAATCTTCGACAAACGTTTGAAGAATTTCAGAATTCCATATATTCGTGTCCAAGTTTGCTCTTGATCACGAGCCTGTCCGGCTGAAAACGAATAGCTTCTACTATTACATCTCGTTTGCACCTCCTACGGCTTGAAGCCGAACAAGACCATTTTGAAAGCGGGATAAAATGTACAGCTAAAACGAAAAGACTCGATATTCTCTCTTCGCGAAATCATTCCCTGGTTCTCCGTTTATAAAAGAGCGATATCGATTGACGCATCACGACGATGGATCTACGATCCCCTCTCCAAATAGCGATCGCATCGCATCATTTACATCATTTTTACACACGATCGTTTTTTTTTCACGCGAGGAATTATTCGTTTATATGTTCTATGTACATTGTTTCTGCCCTCGCGCAGACATGCCGCGATATTAGTAATTCGTAATTATTAAACAAATGTCCACAAGAAATCACTTCCACCTTTCAGAAGACAAAACGAAACGTGAGGAAGATGACTGTATCTTCTTCCAGTCGATGCAGAAACGCAACGCAGATAACGTCAGACAAATTATTTTAAAATGAAGAGGACATACAGGCACACAAGAATAAACATTCTTATGTCTTTACAGTACGTAATTGTTGCAAACACGAGCGGTTTCACTCGATCTCCATTCGACACGCGTGCAACGCTACGACTTTTCCTCCGTTTTAAAATCCTCGATAATTATCTAATATGTTACAATCGGGCGTCACGTCGGGCCGTGAATTTAGATCAGCCTTAAAATTATTAGATCAATGATATTTGTTAAGAAACGGTACGGTGATACAATCAGAATAAATTATCGAGATTTAACATAATCCTTTTCTTCCGAAAGTTTGCTCTTTAAGCTCTATCATCCATTGCTTCTTTTTCCTTTTTTTTTAATTGCATCATACAATTTTTATTACCTACGTTTTTTATTACCACGACTGCATGGTTACTTTAGATTTGCTTCAGCATGTGCGCAAACATAATTAATCATGTGACGCGTATTCAAAAAACAGTATGCTAGCACGTGTATGAACACGTGCACATTTGCCTCTTTCTCTCTCTCACTCTCTCTGTGCATCTCTATATCTATTTATATATATATATATATGTATAATTTACTTATATGATAGACAACAGTACGTAAAATGTAAATACAAATCGAAACATTTGTAGAGAAAAAGGGGTGATTGTTCAATGAAGAAAGAACCGAGGAAGGGAAATGTTGTACGCTCTCTATACTTTTAAGGAACTACATGATGTTGCGCTCGATTCCGTTCTGCTCAAAATAAATCTGTTATCACCGCGAAATATTTGCTTGCATAAATCCATCAAATCCTGAACTTCTTTACTTTACACATTCTTTTCTTTACTTTACAGTTCGCTTCACAATCTACGAATAAAATTCTGAAATCAATTCACAAATCGAGTTTCGGTTTACTGATTGGAAAGGGCTGATAATTTTTCATCTGAAAAAATCTATTTAGAATTTTTTTAAAAATGATCTCGCAATGATATGGCATTTTGCGCTGCGAATAATAAATAGAAATGGAATAGGAAGAGAAATTTTGATACGAAACAGTGACGTGGAAACAAGGGAAACGTAATTTCTCACGCATGAATGAAGAAAGTAACGTAATATCTCGTATTTTTTTTGGAGTTGAATTATGAGAAAAATATAGCTTCTGATTGTAAAAAAACTGGTGAAAAAAAATCAAGAAGTTGGGCTTGTGTTAGAGTCTTGCTTCGTTCGTAAACACTCCTGAATTAGGCGTGAATCATCGTTGATCTGAACACTCGGTACATAATGTACGACGATGCAATAAATTCGCTCAGTATCCGCAATTTGATAATTTTACATACGCATACGTTTATTAAGATTAGCTCAGTACAGTATTAACTTCATCACGGAGCATCATGCGCAAAGACTTTCGCAATGCAGGCACATCCGCTTCTCAGAGGGCTGACGAATCCTCCTTCTAATTTTTCAGGCATCCTGCATTAAGGCAATTAAGTGCACCCCATTTATGTTTCGGATCTATTCCTCCCTAAATTGCAACTAATTACACAATACAAAGTACAAGATCGTGAATATAAAAAAAACAAATTTGCTCAAAAAGTATACATATGTCGAGTACAGACAAGCAAAACATCCAATATCGAAGAAACGGCAATTAAAAGTTTAACAGATTTCCTTTATAATTTGCTTTCTATTTTCTTTTAAATTTAGTTTTAAAATTTCTCGACCTTGCGCACAGAAAATAAGATGGTCAAGCTCTGAAGTTTATACTCTATCATAATAGATTCGCACACTAAATATTTTTTAATTCTTTTTTTTTTTCTCGTGGCTCTACACGGCGTGTATATATCATTTTTGCGCACTTGGTGCAAAACGCTGCATGGTTTGCAGAGCCATCACATCTTGCAGATACATGCTCACACGGGATCTTAGGTGAAAGATCATTTGGATTGAGAACATTGATAACAGGGCAAGAGAGATTATGTATATGATAGTAAACATGCAAAAAAAAAAAGAGAGGAGGAAGAACAATATTCGAAAAAAAGAAATAAGGAAAGCAGATAACGCTGACGTATACGAGCATTTTCAAAATTTTCTACTCTTGATAGAAACCTTAGAGATACGTCCATATCATGTCGCACGCACACTCCGATACAATGTTACCGTTACCATTTCGCATATACTTTATGAAAGAAATAAACATCTCTATTAAAAAATATATTAGATGGGTATATCTGAAGGATTTGTCTAGTTTTCGACAAAATTGAGAAGAAAAACTTGAAGATTTTTCATTGTCGGATTACGATAGGAAAAAATTTTTTTCACTTTATGCTTTTTAAATGAATAAATAAATACATAGACCCAAGTATGTGTGAGTATGGTAGAAAATTTTTTTACAGTGTTGCAATTGTTTAGTGTTGTCTTAAAATGGAGTGATTAATTTTAAAAGAAACTTTATTCAACACTATGCGTCAAATCGTACATCTAATGTAAAATTACATAATATACAATAATCTTGAAATTAATCATTTGACGAACAGTCTTTAAACATTAACGAAACTTAAATACATTTAATAAGCGCTAGAAACCACACATTTTGAAATGTTAATTTTATAACTGACAAAATAATTTATCTATAAACTCTGTAACCTCTCCACTTTATGACATCATCTTTTTATGCCATGTGTGTGTGCCAAGGGGTGGTCCGCCAGTACCGATTTTTGCTAAATTATATCTAATTCAATTAAACGTCTATTTAGCAAAGTCTAGTACATAAAATTTATTCTGAATATATCCAAATTCTTCTTCCATTTGGCTTATAATGTAAAATTGTGTAAAATGCTACGGCGAATAAACTATTTAAATGAATTAAAAGATAAAGGAAGTTCGTGTAGACTACGAATGATAATTATAGACTATAAATGACTTTCTTGTACATTATACCAATGATTTATTGATTGTAAAGCATACAGGAGTCTATTATAACGAGAATTATAATCTAAGTAGTCATCTGAAAAATATGCAGTAACGTTGTTCTGCACTGTTATACTATTCGTGACATTCATTCCTACAATCATTTTGTGTATCATTTTTCCATTATTAGTGCGCCGGAGAAGTTATCTGTAGGTTAAAGCAATTTAAAAGCGTTAGTATTACGGACCAGCCCAGGCATGATTTTGCAATCGTGTATTTTTATCTGAAAAAAAAGGGGAGACATTGTTTTCAAGTATACAGCACATTAGCGGTTGATCGTTCGATTTGCACCGGGTGTGTTGATCAATGAAAATCTCTTGCATTTCATATCATGACGGCAACCGTGTATATATACGCAAACTGCAATATGGAAAAGCTAAATTCGCGTATATTCATTCACTATCATTGGATCAATATACATATACCATAAGTATATTGCTGAATTCTTATATCAGTATGTTGATCCAAATATCTTCTTGAGTGTTCGCACAATTCCTTGTTACCTCAATAATCGAACAATAAACGCTAATGTTGCTTTGTTTTTGTAAGAATTTCCTTTACAATACATTTTTGTTGGTTCGCAAACACCTGCTCTCCAGCCGATAAAAGGTAACGCCGTATCGTGGTAGCACGTCAGCGTGGAAGAACGTGGCAAGACTCATTCGAAGAAGAGCAGTACACGCGAACGAACTCTATATATTTCGAGCATGACTGCAAGAAGTGAGTTATGTACATTATTATTCGCAAAGATGCCGCAGCGACCAGCGAATCAGCCCTTGCCCTTGTTCCATGTCACGTAACAGCAAAAATGGCGAGATTAAAGTTGTCGGGAAAGTTGTAATAGCATTAGGGCACAAAAGGATGAGGATGAGAACGAGGATGAGGATGAGGATGAGAAGGAGAAGGAAAGGAGAGGGCGTTTCGAATATAATTATTAATATATAATATTATAATAATAACAATAATGATGAGGTGTTCTAAACAGTGCTAGGACTAGTGCTAGGGGATCCTGTGTGAGGAATCAGGGTGGAGGATGGGTATACGGGCTAAGGAGGGGTTAGTGTGGAGGTGGCGGTTCCGTAGATTGATTTCTGCCATCTACTGCCCTAACTGGCTTCCTACGTGAAGAGCCTGTCACTCCGACCGAGCCAACTCCACCTCTGAGGTAAGCGGGCGCCGGAGCTGCTATCGGTTCCCTGATAGTTCCGGTACCAGTATTCCTAATTGGTGGCGGCAGTGGTTGCTGCAATACCTAAGTCACACGAAATTCTATGAGGACTATTTCGATTTTCCACCGTCTATCAACTGCTGTTTCGATAATATCATCTAGAACTACATAAATAGCGTGTCTTAAAATAACATTGACGTATTATAAAATGTGATAGTAAAATTAGATATAATAAGCGAAAGATAAATTAGTCCGGAAAAGAAAGAAAATGTTAGATATTACTATATTGAGTTCCAAATATATTATATATTTCTTTCATCTCCTTTAGATCTCTAAATATAATTTTATCAATATTTTAACTTATTACATTATTTGCCAGAAAAATAGATGCTTACCAATGGCTGAGGTAATACACTATGCATCAATGTTTGAACTATAGGTGGATTTTGCGTTGCAATGCTATTAGGATTCGAGGATAAGCCCTGATTTTGCAGACCTGACCCTACGTTGCCAGTAGTAGTGGCAGCAGTAGTAGCAGCCTGCAGAATATGCGATTCTTTTTGCTGCATAGGTGCTTGTGATGTCACGTGTTTACTTGTCGCTTGTTCCCTCTTCGCTTCCTGAGTTACCAATTTCTTTGCAGAGACAATGGAAGAATTGGCGTTTGGTGTTTCAGGACTGGTCGTGGCAGTAGTCGCATTTGACGCTGGTGTTTGCACAGCGCACTGCTGCTGCATCAATTCTGACAATGTTTGGGAAAGCGTTCCGACAATAAGTTCACGTGCAAAAAGGCTCCTATTTGCACTCTCGCGTTCAATACTTTGCAGTTGTGAATCAGATGGCGTAGTTATGATGCATCTGCACAAATGTGAAAACAGACAATCATGTTTACCAAATGAAATAAAAAATTACAATATTTCTTCTATTCATTCTCATTGTTTCATCCAAATACATTAAATGTATGTATTTATTTCTTTGTTGATTGTGGATATATATTAATTATAAATACTATATTTTGATATACATATGTATGATAAAATGCATATCAGCGTTGCACAAAATAGATATGTAGATATTTATAATACAGTTTTTGGCAACTATTTACAACATGTAATCTTGTACATTTAGTATATAGATTAATAAAAAAATGGATAAACAATTTTTTAGAACATAACGAACTATTATTGTTCTCTTGTATAAATTTGCGTAAATTTTCAATCTTGAATATATGTGAATAATTCAAATTAATATTTTACGTTAACACTTGAAATTAATTAGATTTATTTTATGAGACTGATATCAATAAATTTTGTAAATAATACTTTATATTTGCAACTTTGAGATACGTGTTGTAATCAAAGATTTAAAAAGGAAATGCATACCTGGGTAACAGGGACATATTATTCTGTGAATTAGTCGAAGATACACCGGACGGGTTGGCCGCATTGGTCGCGTTATTATTACTACTTGTACTGTTCGTTGTCCCCATAGTAGTAGTATGACCGCCACCACCACTGCTGCCACCCCCGCTGCCACCACTTACAGAACCGATCACTTGCGTCTGCCTTCTGGGTAATCTTTCAAGTTGTTGTCTAGCAGCCTAAAAATATTTTATTTTAGTAATTTTGCTTCATATTACTTAATATATAAAAAATGATTAATTCTTTTGCTACAAGAAATGAGTAAAGCTGGCTGGAAACAAAAACAATTAGTCACTTGTGTGTATCTGTGTTCCTAATCTCTTTTATATAAAAATTACACAACTATCGAAATAATAATTATTTACAAGTTACTAATAATAATGTACAAAAAGAAATAATTATCAACATGATAATAAATTGATATTAAATATTACTGATATTAAATATTAATATATAATTTATTGCGTCTGTTTCAATAATAAATTCTACTGAATCAACATAATTATAAAAAATGAATAATTTGTTAATTTACTTCAGCATAATTCATCATTCAAGTTTCACACATCACATGTTCATTATTGTTCAAGTGTTTCTTAATCTTGCGTGAATTAAACTCAATAATTCATTAATTGAAAAGTTATTAATTTAAATAATCAAAAGAAAAATTCGATAATTTAATTTAGTTTAAGTTAATAATTAACTAAAGTTTTTGAAAAATTTACATCTTTTTCTTTCTAAACATTCCACTATTTTCCTTATTCTATTTGTCCTTTTAATGTTCTGTTATGTTTATATATGTATTTAATTATAAATACATCTATTTTTTATATTTACAACTATAACATCCTATAATATCAATACAACCAACTTCTATAAGTTCATTATTAAATGAAAGAGAAAAAAGAGCACGAAAAACAAGGCAAACAAGCTCAAATGTTCAGAATAAATCATATATCGATCTGAGATTAATTTCAATTTACGTAATATATCAAGAGACTTTATCTATATACTTGTAGGTCATATTTGACTGTTAGCAAATTGAACGTTTCAAATTATTTTCAATTAATTACTTCAATATTTTATAATTTATTTTCATTTTTTTAAAATTAAGCTTTTATACGTATTAAATCTTCAACACTATCAAATAGCTAACTATCGGACAGACACAACTCTGACTCATGATGCATTCATGTTGTGAATATTTAAATGTGATTCAATTTGAACGTTCTTCAGATGTAATGACATCGAGATTATGCACAACTTAATAAATGTTATTAAAATACATATATTCGCTTTTTCAAGGTAAAAATGAATTATACCCGGACTTGTTGTCGCTCTAATTGCAATTGCATTTGTAATTGCTGTAGTTGTGTAGGTGCTGATGTACTTTGTCCACTTCCGCCTCCACTTCTACGTACTCCGGACAATTGAGACAGCAATTCTGCAATTGGATCTATGCCTTCGCGATTACTTGGACTCAATCCTCCAGATGAACTAAAATGCATGTTGGACCTGCGGATCCAATGATACTCTAATGAACATTACCTAAGATAGTGTAGTGGTGATAAAATATTAAGAACTTGTAGTTAATCATAAAAATCTGTCAGATTTTCATTAAAACAAAAATATTTGCAATTTATTATATTCTGCAAATACAAGATTTATGAAACAATTTATTCATAAAAATATAAAAGATATAAATTCGCAAATATCTAGTAATATTATTACAAAATTATATACAAAGATAAAACCTGATAAATGAACTAATTATAAAAAAATTTGATTAGTATCAATATTTCCATAAAAAAAATATTAAATTAAAAAGAGTAAATAAATTAATCAATAGATATCTGCAGTCTTGTACATACCTACGTCCACGTGGAGCTCCAACAGCCCTAGATGGATGTGGTATCCGTCTAACGCCGTGTCTACTTGCAGTTGGTTCATCGAGAAAGGAGATCAGATCCCTTGGTCCACTGCGATGTTCTAGTGTCAGATGGCCAGCAAAATCATCAGTTACATGATTAGGATCTCCACCTGGCACTGCTGCGCATACTGGACAAACCTGTGACAAAAATATACAAGTTATACTTATGTAATCATTATGTATTTTATCTCTTTAGACACGTACGACTTCGAACGAAGTATCCGGATGATCAGCAGCAACGTGTTCTTGTAACGTAGCCTCGGTAAAACCCATTTTTGTACAGTAGGGACAAGTCAAGGATTGGGGCTGTTCGACACTTACTCCTTCGCCACCATAGTATAATTCTATTGAAAAGTTATATACAAATAGATCAATAAATTAACTTAATCTTAACATCTTAATGGTAACATTTTCTATCTAAATGATTTAATATAATTATATAATTGTTTTCTTTTTTCTCATATAATTACAATTCTTAAAGAAAATTAATTAAAACATTTAATTACTAAAAAAATATTATTTAATGCACGCAACTAGAGTTATATAATTCTTTTTTTTTTCAAATATTTATAATTAAGTATAAGAATTTGGCATTAAAATATTTTTCTTCTTATATATATATTTTTTCTCCTAATATATGTAAAAAAACTGAAACATATATAAAATATGTACTTTTAAATTATTCTACATTAATATTTATAATTATCAATAAAATAAATATATCTAAAATTTAAGCCTTACCAAAGTCAGATCTAGTAAGTATGCATTGCATAGGATGATCTGTGAGGTGGCGAGTGGTACTGGCGCCTCCCTCGTAGCAGCTGGCACATAGATCATAATCGTAGCATACGAGGCACTTGTATCTACGACCCCGAAAATTTCCCTTCAAGCAGGAATCACAGCTAACTCCTAAAACAAAAACGTTTAACTCAATACAAATTTAAAAATATTTAAAAAATGTTATATATATTACATACATATAAATTTCATAGATGTTATTTCAATATAATGCTTCAATTATTTCTAATTTGTCAGTACAATTTATTTATACATTTATTGTTATATACATATTATTAAATCTATTATTACATGCAATAATAAATAATAAGCCAAAAAGTAGAAAATATAAAAACTCTTACTTTTAAACTTACTATTTATTATAGTTATATAATTACATTGTTTGATAAAATCCTGATAATATAATAAGCCAAAATTATAAGCATGTAAATGTAAATTATGATTTAACATATTGAAAATCATCGAGGTTTCTCCAGTCTTCTATACAATTGTACTATTTTTTAATTTTGAAATGAAAATTAAAGAGTAGTATATTAATAACTGTAATGTCATATAGTTTAAAAACATCCAAATAAATAATACATAAAATAGCAGAATTAAATCAAGCATTAAAAATATCATTCAATATATATTAAAATTTAAATTTTATATTACTATCTTTCAATTACATTTTTTACATAACTTTAAATTATTTTTTAAAAAGGAAAGAATGACAAAGACTACAAAGTGAGAGTGAGTGAGAAAGAGAGAGAAGCTTAAGTAAGAACAAGAGAGATAACATATAACAATTAATAAAGCTAATAATAAATCGTTGAAAAAAACTTGAAGAAAATCTGTATGTGTTTTTATATTGGTTTAAATTTTGAATATACATAACTTATATCTTATAGTATCAAATAATATGTTAAAGCAATGTTTACATTGTATGTAATACTATTGTATCCAATTTTTATGATTACATTAGGCAAAACAGGAATTAAAAGAACTTTTATACTTGTCAATAAGAAATTACTATATCGCTGTATGCAAAGTCAGATGACTATGCAACTATAAATAGCAATGTGCAGCAAATACGAGTCACAGTCTTGCAACAATGGAAAGCAGAATTTGGATACAATATACATCACTTGAGTATGTACAAAAGAACAACTGATTAATATTTCATAAAAAGGCATAAACTTAACACATAAATTTACATTTGTTAATTGAACACTAAAATCTGTAGGATACTGTTATTTAACTTCAAGTAAAAAAATATTACACTTGAAGTTCACGATATGCACGAAATACTAGAATTTCTAAGTGGCACTTCAGGTTGATCTATCATCTTTATATCAGACATGACAATTATATAACATAACATGTCTTGTGCTCCGAAAAAAAAAAATATAATTTCTACTTAAGGAGCAAACAAATTCCCTTATGTTTCCTGCTACTAAACAAATGCAAAACTTAATTCCGCTTATTAGAATCTCAAAAGCCAGAGACTTGAGAGCACGGTGGCTCGTAATACTATTTTTATGACACACATTAAGTAGCGAGGCTGTGTCCTCGAGAAGACAAGTCCACCCGAGAGCAGGGGTCATTGTGGACAATTTTTCCTGACCGCCCGTGTGCGGAATCAATTTTGTCAAGAAGAGTTTGCAATAGTCGGGGAAAAGGCTGCAATATGTTTTGTAAGAAGGAAAGGATGACGAGGAAAACGGGCTGGGAGCTTAGGAGGGACCGCGTTGAAAGGGGAGTCAGCTGAGGTGGTGTGGCGGCCTGACAGCTGATCGGACGTGGCGATTGACGGTCGGACGGTGTGCCGTGGCGAGAGGCGACCGAATATCGCCAAGGATCCCCTGGGATTCTTCGGGAAAACGTCGAAAATCCGCAGAAATTGGCGTAAATTTTCACCGTGTGCTGCCATCTGGCCTCTGACATTAGGCCCCCACGGCTACGGGAGCTCGCGGGACGTGTCCCGTGTCAAAAAGATGTTCCCGTGGCCTGACGGCTCCGCGGACACCGTCGCGGATCCCCGCGGACTCTCGGCGGATGATCCCGCGTGCCTGACGTGGCCTAGAATCCGCTCACCGCCGCGGCGGGCCCGCGTAATCTCCGCACAGTCGCCCGTCCCGCGGGCTGACTTGCTCGTAGGAGCACGTACGTACCTTCATGTCGACTCATTTTCCGTTTAAAGTCTCATATACGCCGAACTGCGCGAACCCCTCGCGACCGTACGTTCTGCGAGACACGATCGCCGGCCGTCGCTGCGTGGGCACCTCGGCGTCGCTCGATTACGGCTCGACACGATACGGGGAAAACATCAATCGTCAAACAAAAAATTTGTCGTTAGAATTTCCAGCGTAAAACCTAACCCAACTAGGCTGACGAACGTGACGTCACGCTAGACCGGCCTATCGGGTATCCCGGTGAACGTTGCGTGGCGCCGCGCCACCGCTGTGACGTTGCAGCGGAATGTGTCGTTCGATCTTCCGGCGGGAAAGTTGAATGATAAACGCCAGTTCGGAAACTGTTGTGAATAAATGGATTGAGGTTGACGCTTCATTTTATCGAAAATGATTATTGATCCGTCGAACAATCACTTCAATAATTTGTGATTGACATATATCTTTTGGTATCTAAAACAAATTTCTTGACCGAGCTTGACATTTTTAATAGCACGTGTTCTAAAATGTTTAGTATTGAAAATGATCGCCGACGTGAAAACTGATAATTAAATTAGATCTGTATAGTATAAATTTTGTTTAAATATACACAATATGTGTACGTATTTATGTTTTAAAGTGTCATGTTAGGAATTTAAACTTAAGATGGTTCGTCAGTGACATTGTTAGTCAATAACACAACTCACATAAAACTTGTTAAAATACTTCATAATTT
>VBVR01004197.1:0-15089 GCA_011638315.1 Tetramorium parvispinum
ATATTACTCATTTCTCATTTACTTCATATTTTGATTCAAAAATGTTGCTTATATTAAATGAAACTATAAAATATTGAAGAGATACGATTTAGGAGACCGGTACGCATTCAGCAACTCTCCCCTATATAAATTAGAATTTTAGCAATCTATTAATATGTGGAAAAGAATGAATTTAATAAGATATTAAAATTATTTTCTGATTCTTTAGTGTCTTTCTCAACGAGTCCTTTTACTAATATTTATTTGCCAGATTTATATTATATTTTTTATTTTTTACACATCTCTTGAAAGCTGAAGCTTTGTCTCTTTCAGCATTGCCGATTAGACGAGTCGTTCTTGTTATTTAATGTTGTCTGGCTCGAGGAGGGAAAGTAAAGGGGGGAAATGCTAAGAGCAAGTTAAGCACACCGTCTGAAAAATATTAATCGTGACGAGGTCGTTGTGATCGTCCCGGGAAAGAGATTATCCACGGAATGTTGGAGACGGAGGTATTCGTTCTTAATATTCTTCATAATCGCATTTTATCTCATTTTCAGGATTCTTTCTTACAAGCGGTAAGCTCTTTGTGAATTTTTAATATTAATGGGTCGTTATCATGATGACTCCGTCTGATTGGCTATTTTTGGCGACGCGATTTATAATATTCATGATTATCTTCCCTAGTTTTCTCGGAACAGTATCCGATTATTGTATGACAAAAGATCGTGCGGAATAAAAATCACGCGCAGATTAATATGGAATAGAAGTTATTGATACGATGGTATGATCATATATTCTTCTCTTTCTCTAATAGAGATCATTTATCTATCTGATTCGTACACCTATAATCTTACTCGTGCACGAGTAAAATACCCGAGAATTATTCTTTTCATTGAACTGCGAGATGTAATTTGATCTAGAATTTATATTACATTTGTGGTGAGAAACCTCGAGCCAGAAATGCGGTATTCATTATTGAAGAGAGTTGAACTTTCGGAACCCATTTAGACTTTGACTTTTAAGATTGCTCGTTCGGAATTCATTCTGCTAGATAAGCGAGTTTCTCTCATGAATTACGATCGCGGAACAATCGTCTACGAAATTCCCACTTGCATCCTGGCGGTATCGCTCGAAAATCGAGATGATCCGACAATCCTCGTGGCGAAGGGATTGCGACGCGAAGAATTTGCGGACATGAAAGGATACAGGGAGAGGGAGGGGAGTTGGTGATCCCGACGAAGAACGGGTTCGTAAGATGGGGTTTTGCGGAGGCAATTTGCAAGGTTCGCTTCTTAGCTAACCCCCGGAGAGTCGGGGATGGGTCACGCTGGTGTATATCGCGGTCTACGATCTTGGCCGTAGCATCTGTAATCGTTCTTTCCATTCTCCTCACCGACCCTGTCGTTTCCATTTCTCCTTCCGTGCAACCTTAACCCACATGCGCGTTTGTGCCATGTATATATGTATATACGTCTGTGCGAGATTACTCGCATCCAACATGTGCTTTCTTGTGCGATTCATGTCCACAATCTGTCTAGGGTAGGTCAGCATAACTATGTCAATATGTTTGAAGCATGTATCGGAATTGCTAACGTAAGACAAATAAATCTTAGCTCGATATACAAAGTAGAATGTTTGAAGGTATATAAAACGTAATTTAAAGAGGTTTTTTTTTTAATAGAAAAATCTTCAGTGTCTGATTTTTTATAGAATATTTTATAACTATATAACCACATCTATATAGATATCTAGCGTTATCGATTATTGAAAGATATTGAATAGCAAAGTTTGTTATACGATTATTTAATACATTTATTGATTAATCGTTTTACGATAATTTGGAAAATCACAAGTAACTTTCATATTATAAATGTACTTATGCATAACATTTGCAATAAGTATGTTTTTAATAGTTTTATAAATACTTATAAATAGCTTTCTCGCTCCTTGTTAAATATGTTTTTATAAGTACGCATCATTTTTGCGCTAATAATCTCTAGTTTATTTCGCTATATCATCTAACGAGACAGATTGCATTTGCTCGAGCTCAACCATGTCAAATCTCATTTAAATCGGCTTTGGAAATATCTGGCGCGTAAGCTGTACGTCATTTTCATAATCCGTTTTTCACTTGACGCGGGTAAAAACAGCATCGCGCGGACTTTTACTCTGCACGAAATGAAATCGTCTGGCGCGTTTTATAACAAGGTACTAGCACATTTTCATGAACGTACGGATAAGCGGAGCACGGTGCTTCTTAATCATGAAAGATTCTCCCCAATTCTGATTAAATTACTATGTCTACAAAGAATAATGTTTTACGACGTGCGTAATAAAGCGTATCGACCGGTGCTTTATAATTCTGCACTTTCCTTTGCGATTTTTGTCCGTGATTTATAGTCCAACTTGTTGAAATATATCATAAGAATCGATCGTATCACAACGAAGTAAACAATACATTTTACTTAGTGTCAGTTAACTTCTCGAAAGGCTGCACTTCGTTAAAAGTCAACATTTGAAATTGAGCAAAGTTTTCCTGACTTGGCTCCGCCTGAGCGCCGTACCGAAAGATTGGAAATTAGCGCGGCAGTCATTTCTTATAATGGGAAACTCGCGCGAAATGGTATCGTACTTTACGAAAGTAGAAAATAGAATATCATCGGGATATCCTCAATTGCTTTAGAAACCGGTGAAAAATGCGATTTGCTTTTCCAACTTTCTTTACATTCCTCTTATTGATAGATCTGAACCTTCTAGCGCAATCTAACTTCCTTCAGTGACCGTAACAATGTCGATATCGTGAAAATTCCGTGCAAGGTAATTAAAAGTGGCCGTTTTTCAACTTAAAATTCGTTCATTTTCTTTTAAAGATACTGCGTTCAAATCTTAACTTTTTTATGTACGAATTTATTTGAGAGACTTGAAAGACTTATTTTGAGAGCGCTCTTTTCATATTTTAATACACAACTTTTTAATAATAAGTCGAAATAAAAAAATTCGTAAATATAGTCAAAAGTTTCTTAAATGCAATTGAAAATATTTCATTTACTCAAGCTGGAGAAAAATCTAACCAAGTACTTAACAACGCCGTTATCGGTGTTGGAACATTCGGCGTAGAGAACCGTGAATATTCAAGAGGCTCCTAGCTGGAGCGCGTTGTCGTCGACTTCATTGAATTTGTTCGCCCGTATCTCCTTACTTTGATCGGTAGCCGGAAAACGTTGCGGGAAAAGCGGTCTCGTTTGGACCGATAATGAGCGACATAAATGAAGAAAAATATTGTCGCTCCTTACATCCATGCCGCAGCATCGAAACTCTTTGAAGTCGTTATTATAAGATACGTTGCTATTGTCGTATCGACTGCCAATTTGTTTCCGCAGAACCAATCTTTTCTACAATAAGAGCAATTTAGTGGAAACTTACATAAAAATTGCTACTAATTTCTTTCATTCTTTCTTTTCTTTTAGAAGAAGAGAGAACAAGAAAGATTAAAATTAATTTTGTTCTTGTGCTATATATGTATCTTTTTATTAAAACTCAGCTTCTCATTTCTTTTTCTTTCTTTTATAAAGATCTGAGTAACAGACAAAATTTTCAAATGTAGTACATTAACAAATGAATATGTTATTATTATTTCGAGAGTGATCAGGAATTTGTTGACGATATTTGCAAATTGAAAAAATAAATTAACGCGATATTTCGAGCGTCGATTGCAGTAGATAGTTGCAGTATCTATATGTCTTCGAGTTTACACAATTCTGTTAATTGACGAGTATACGCATAGCAACCGGTATTCGAATACGCGCATCCTTTTTAAGCGTATTTCAACGATGCGTGTATAAAAATGGCACGAATCAGAGTACCATGAAATCTCGTTTGTGATGCTGTTTGATATTTTTTGTCTTTATTCTTTTTACATGATCAATTTGCACAGTGCAATAAAACTGCGAATATCTGAGCGTCATGTACCAAACGCGTTCAACTATCAGGAAATTATTATTTAATTATTTACTAAAGAAGAAAGAAGGAAACTGTATTTTATAAATGTTATTTTTATTATTTAGAATTAAAAATTTATACTACTATTAATTTACTAAAAGATTTTCAATTTTAGAGAAAGAAAGAAACAGAAATAATTTTCTTTTTTATTATATAGATTAAATTTTCAATAAAAAAACGACAAAATTTATTGAAATTTTTTAAATTAATTTTCTTAATTAACAGCAACAGTAATAGATCATATTTGTGAAAATTACTTATGATTGTTTGATTATTTGAAAGTGTTATTGCAATGAAACATCGTGTTTCTGGAATTTGGGCAATCGACAATCTACAAGGACATGTTGAAATAAATGTTTGAATATCGTAATAGTAGGGTTCACATACGTTCCCCATACCCGACATTCATGCTTTTCTGTGTCGTGGTAGACATGAATAGATCACGTATTTACGTACATCAGGTAAATTTGTTCTGTCTATGGGCGTCACACGTTGTTTGCTTCTATAAATCGATCTAATTTCTGATTGAAAAATCACGGTTGCCCGTTAGAAATGTTTGCATCACCAAGATTTTCTGTCCTTCTCAAACACAATCTTTTTGTGAATTTTCACATCGTCATGAGTATCACTAGTAATTCTTGAATTTTTTTCGCCGTCTTTCGGCTCTATTTTCAATTACGTTTTTAATATACACTTTTTGTTACTGAAGAGAATTCATATTCTTTACTCCATATAAATTCGTCTTTACAGAGCTGTATAAATAATTATACATACATAATATGTATATATAATTATACATAATATATACTTTGTCATGAATATGCTCCAAAATTAGAACTGAATAATATTAACATACATAAGCTTCTATAATATACTAGTATTCATTAATGTACGAAATGAATCAATGTTAATTAATCCATAGATCAATGATAATAATTCTGTAAATGTTCTGTAATGCTAGTGATTAGTTTATTCAAATATATATTTATTCATATTGCAATAAACTATTTCCATTCTTAAATATGTCAGAATTTTCATTTTGTCCATGTAGTTTATTATAGCTTATTATATTCATCAGCTTTCTTCTTTCACAATGTTATCTAAAAAAAAACTCTAAAACTTTTGTCACACTGATAACAGCTTTTATTATAAAAATTTCATTAGTCATTTTCTATTTTTACAATAAAGATAAGTATTATCTATTACTGCTGCTGTTAATTAATTAAGAAAATTCCAGTAAATTTTGCTGTTTTTTATTGAAAATCTGTTTTATAATATTTTCTAAGAAAGAAAATTATTTATGTTCCTTTTTTCCCAAAAATTAAAAATCTTTTAATAGTAAATTCATGAATTCATATTGGCTCTTAATTGTTTATTTCCATTTCTCTGTTGTCATAATTTAAATCTTCTTTTCATTTCTCTTCATCTACAATGCTTTTCATCGTACTTACAATAACAATAAATTATGTTTTATCTTTTGATTTTGTTATTTAAAACCAGGTCTGTTTGCAAATTGGATGTTTCAGTTATATTTAATCGCGGTTTCCTAAAAATTATTTCAGTTACCCGAAATTTTTTTGTCAATATTATGTTCTCTGGACGTTGGATTTCACATTTCTTTGCCAGTTAGTCTCAATTTTTATTTCTAGTCTAAATATTTTATAGATTATGAATATAAATAGATTTTTTTAAATATTATCTCTTGAAAATTACACTATTTTTGTATATTCAATTTTTAAATATTTACATTATGCTCGTCGAAAAGTTTGAGATTATTTAATTTATGTATCGTGTCACTAAAGTTGGGTCGGAGTTAAAGTAGAGTCAAAACATATGATTTATAATTGATAATTTATATTAAATTATTAATTATAAATTTGTATTCTATTATTAATTATTAATTAAATGTTACATAAAAAAAAAAAAATTAATTCATGCACAACTAACCACGTTTGATTTTCAAAGCTCACTTTTCATTGTTACTTGCTAATATTTGCGTTACGTTTATACTGCCTATTTTATACTATATAATGGTTACAGGAAAAATAAAAAAAAATAATTGAACATTCGTATCTCGCAATTCGTATTTTACACGAAAATTTTGAAAAAAATGCTGGCACAAATTGAAAGCTTATCAAATATAATAAAGTATGCACTTAAAGATCGTTTTGAACAAAAATGCTTCAAGCGAGGGTACACTCCAACCTCCTGTCGCTCTACTTTATTATCTTGCGACACTACGTCAATACAGATGTACACAGACACGTTTTATGTAACAGACACACCCATATTCTAGTCATATATGTACATATTCTAGCTGCCAATAAATTCTCTCCTCATCCTCTCTACCATAACAACATTTCGAACTCGACAGCTGAAGTTTCTGAATGGCACATTCAAATCGAGCCACAATCGCCGACAAAGTCGCATCGCATTTGCAATACAATGCGTCTCCCGTCATCCTTCTGCCGGTCCTTCATTTTGCCAAACTTTTCTCCCCTTACGCGTTTTATGCGAGATTAGTGCTGAATGAGATTAGACTGAAATGGCGAACAAATAAATCCCATCAGTCTTCGCGTTGCGATTGGGCGTAATTTCAAATTTCGATTAGATTGCCTCGTACAAGATTCATTGTCGAAAGTTACACACGAAAGCTATTAATCTTTCTATGATCACATAACTCTATGGAATATGACAACAGCTATCCTAACGTTTATAGATTAGTACTAAAGGAACATTATTGAAAGAACTTTAATTAATTAGTAATTTTAAATTTAATAAATGGAAGGAATTGTATTTTTATATTCCAAAATATTTTTTTATGTATTTTATACAGGTGATTTCTAAATACGTTCCGAAAATGAAAATAAAAGATATAATTCCTTAGGTGATTTTATGAAGAAAAATTTATATATATTTTTAACATAACCGGCTTAGTTCCGCAGTATATAGAGTATTCAACCAAAAAGTTATATTTTTTGAAATTTCGAAAATGTTTTCAATTTTTTTTTTAAATTTGCTATGCGTTAATAGGCTAATTTTTAGCAATTGAAAAATTCTGGTATATTAATAGCAAGTCAATAAAATAAAGAACAAAGGCATATATGTATTATTGGTGAAGATGGTACTCTTTCAATACTTAATTTATTACCTAATCTCATTATTTCTTGCTTATTGAGTAAAGAAATAATTTTGTTCCGAACAGCATATCATTTGTTTTTCTATCAAAAATACTTGATTTTAATAATCACTTGTTCATTATTGAATATTAGAATTTTTATATCGCTAAAAAAAGTTAGCCCATTAACCACTATCTACTTAGTAAATTTTAAGAAAATAATTAAA
This sequence comes from Tetramorium parvispinum, assembly GCA_011638315.1. Classification (NCBI taxonomy): domain Eukaryota; kingdom Metazoa; phylum Arthropoda; class Insecta; order Hymenoptera; family Formicidae; genus Tetramorium; species Tetramorium parvispinum. The sequence continues at coordinate 7,324 of VBVR01004197.1, forward strand.
AATTTTTTAGATCTCAAAAAATATAATTTGTAGAACATCCTGTATTTCTATATCTCCAAATCAAGCTATTTATGATAAAAGTATATATAAACTTTTCTTCATAAAATCATCTAAGGAATTACTTTTATTTTGGGAACAGACTTAGGTATTTCACATGTGAAAAGTTATTTTCTATATTTTTTTATTTCCATTTTTTTAAATGGAAAATTTTTAAACTGCGCCAGATAGTTATGCTTACTAAATTAGATACATTTGTGGGTTACTCAGTACATCGTCGCGTTTTAACGAGCATCATTAAGCATTCGACTCCCTCTTTCTACGAGATGTCTCCCGCACATCCGGCCGGGTAATAACGCTGCTGGATCGTCATGGTTAACGCTGGACTCTTGTTGGTGGAACGTGACTTTTCCTTAATCGAGATACCTTTTCTTCCCTAATCCACAAGATCGCGTAGCAGATAGGGAATCTACTTACCTCGCGAAAAATTTCCGGAGGAAACAATCATCACCAGGTGAAAAGGGAGTTATTTGCTCGGGACAATATATTTTGCGCGAGAGGCGAGAGAGTGCTTTGCATAAAGTGAAATATTTTGCGTAAAATTACAACATTGCCGCACTCCGGCCTCGAATTGGATTGTCGAGTGCAACGACAATGCGGGGATACGAAGATAAACGCCGACCTTTGCGCGAGATAGATTGTCGCGTTTGGATGACGTAGTTTTCATGCGACGTAAACGAATTAGATGCGCGCCGCGTATGCTGTAATTCATTTATCCTAAATAGTGGAGTTCCGTGAGCGGAATTAGGTATTAAAATTATTGCCGACAATCCAGAGTTCCCGTTTAATTTAACATGCCGCGTTATACAATGACTATATTAATTCGCGATAAACTGGTAACTAAACGTTTGTATTTGCTTCAATTGACGTAATCAGCGACACAGAATCGATATCGTTAAAGCGACTGGCGTTTTGCTCTTCGACCGAAATTCCGGTTTTGTCTTCTATTAATTATAAGATTGTGATATTCTTGTCGTATATATTTTATTTGTTTCAGGCTATTAGATCGGCCATTTGAGATTGCGAGATATAAATTCGTATTTTGAATCACAACACGTTATATTTAGCATTTATTCTCTAAACAGGCAAGCTATGCGAATAGTTGATACTCGAAATAATATTTGTCTGAATCGAGAAATTATCAAAGATTAATGCTGCACTGTTGTGAAATAACGCTACCCTGCTAACTCCGCCAGGCTGAATGAGATTGAAGTGATTCGTTCGAACGAGAGAGAACTAAGAGCCGCGCTAATACGAATTAATTATCGAATCGTTATTGGCAATTTGTGTGTAGTACTTGTACATGCAATAATGCTCGATCAAATATTTGTCAAATTATCATTGCGTGCTCGTCGCATAAGAGATTTGCCGTCGAGAGATTTCTAAATTAAGCGTCATCAGGAGACTTCTAAATCGAGCATGTAAAATCGCGACAGCTGGCATCTACTCTTATGTGAATTTCGTCGACGGGTGGCTCGTAAATAAAATTGACGAGTTTGAAAATTGCTAAGAAATCTGGGTATTCGTGGCAAATTTAACCGTGGCAAAGTTAACGATATGACAACGGCTCGACGATCGTTACCCGGGATATTTCCTTTTCTAGAATGCATACCCGTTCATATTCGCGCCCGTAACAATGCCCGGCTGCAGCGAATTCTGTCAGTTTTGTTTTTGGCGTAATTAGAATAGCGATTTTCCCAGACGAGATCGATAACGCGACGCGGAGCCTGCGGATTCTGCGGCATCCGGAGTTACAAAATGCCGCGCGAAGAAGGAAATGACGATAATCAATGGTAATTGATGCGAGGGGGAGGAGGAAACAGGCGGTCGGTAGGAGGCTGGAAGATAGAAGCAAAGTGGAACGGAGTAGGAACAGGGGGGAAGGCGAAACTGAAAAGCCAGCTTTTAATCCGCCAGAAAAACTTTTGGATTTAGTTCCATTTAATTATATCATCTCGCATTTGCATTTGCGTGTTCGCCGCCACCAGTATTGTCTCCTTCGAATTCCCATGATGTCGAATTCTGTTTGCTTTATATTCTGTGCTGCATTGAACATATTGATATTGTTCTTTTATTTGTTATATTTACTTGTTATATTCTTTTATATTCTTATATTGTTATATTTTTTTATTTGTTATATTTCGCATTATTTACAGTTGTAAAGGGGAGGCGAGAGGTAATCGGAAAAGTAAAAATATTAAATATGATAGTCGCTGACCGATATACGAAATACTAGTCTTTATTTCGTTCATTATTACAAGTCTGGACGCAGGCCACATTGCTAATCAGTTTTGTAGTTGCGGGCAAGTTGCGAGTCTCCGAAACTCACTTCTCTCTCCCATCTTCTTTGGTCGGTTATTTTTATAATTATTTTCGATTTCAAACAAAGCCTATTATAATCAAAGCTGAAGATAAATGTCGGTTTTGTTATTGTCGCGATTTCTACAATTAATAATATAATAATAATAACATTAATAATATTGGTAGAGTTGCCCGCATTTCTAATATCGCAAACATCCGTTTGACGAAAAAATATTATCGGCGTTCTATAAAACCTTACATAATATTTTTTTTTATTGAATCTATTTAAATTATAAATTTTAATCATGTTTCTAATATATTTCAAAGATATTTGAAAACAATAAAAACTTAGAAAATTTGTAATTTTAGAAAAAATGCGAACTTTAATATTTAAATATTTCTGAACAACAATTTTTTTAATTCTGAAAGAATTTATCATTAATATTCAATACGATGAAAATAGGACGCCCTATTATACGTGCGCTCATTATCGCATCAAATTGAAAGTGTTTAATTATTTCAAATCCTGATAGGCAAATACTGTTATCACTATCACTCGAAATTGCGTTTTAATTTAATAATCTCTATAATTATATAGCCTTTCTTCTAGATATTATAATATTAAACTCTGTATTTCCATTAATCATTTGCGATCGTGTCCTTAATTGGCTTCACATCGCTTATTTGTCTCATTAAGTTTAAAATAATTGACAGGTTCATTAAAATAATGAATAGTTTAGGTTGAATTTTTTTACAATAATAATAGCGCAAAATCAAATTAGTTTTAATATTTTACAGTTCTGATATTCACATGACATACTTCACGAAAATCTAATATTATTTAAAAATATATGTGACAGTTTGAGTTAAAACAGAAAATATTTTCAAATTTATATTTGCAAAAGTACAATTTGTTAATACTTAAATATATATTTCTTATCTTTTCTCCGCGAGATATTTTTTCATCTCTTAACTATTCTTTCGTAAAAGTAAGGACAAAATATTTTTATTGAATTCAAAGAATTCCACTCATGTTCTCTTTACGCTTTATGCGCATGATGTCGTAACGAATGAAATACTGAACATGATATTGACCACGAATTCGTTTTCATTTCTTTCAACATGCGCGGTCGGCTATGTGTTTCCATTACAATGTTTAGCCGGTGTAATGGAAATATCGTCGCGGGAAAGAACACGACTTCTAGCTCGTTGTTTGTACAGGCTAGAGGAAGAAAGTAAAGGGATGGTGAACGAGAAGTGAATCTGTACACGGGTGAAAAGTTGCATCTTCAAAGGGAAGTAAAAATGTGCATCTTGTTGAAACCGATACTATTGTAATTGATCAACCATTTTTATAATCGTATATTTATAATCGTATATTATGTTAGAGGAATATTTCCAACTCAGACGATATGTATATAGATTGCTGGATATAAATTTAGATAGATTTTCTTCACAGAGTAGATTAACTTCACGCTAAGAGACATAAACCTGTACATACAAAGTGGAAATTATATATATTTAGCTTTAGAAAAGAGTAAGATTTATCTATTTTCTAAGTCGGCTTCTCTACATGTACAAATATAATTCTTTTTTTAAGCCTAAGATAATCTGTAAGAAGATTATTAGTGAGATTATATCTCTCACAGGAATGAGGAATTACATAACACATTACATAATAAGGGCATTATTTTTTGTTATTTTTTGTCCTTGTGATAAGAGAATCTTTTTACATATAATATAAATTATGTATGTACGAATATAATATGAATTACATATATGCATTTATAACAAGTAATTATATATATATATATATATATATATATAATAGAAATACTTTTTATATAGAAAAAATATATTTTTGGTTCTATCATCAGTTAAGCATAACATCAGTTAAGTAGATCTTACTTTTTATGATCAATGAATATATTTATTAAATTTTCACTGGAGTGATGTAATCAAAGTAGTTTGCACAATGCGATAACGTATTAAGGACAGTAGGAGATTCGAGCAAGCTGAAATGCGCTTAATCCGCTGGTTGCAACGAGATTCCGGAGATTTTCTCCGTTCCGTACATCTCGCAAGTGCTACTTGTAGAAACAAGGGTGGTTCGTTTTAATTCCGTATACGGTCGCGGTCTCGTTGGACTTAATTTTCCCGGCGCTCTCGCATTTGCATCGCGAAAAATCTCCGGTAATTCGGAACCGGCGCGAATGCTGTCGTGTATGCACGTCATTGGTATTCGTCGTCGAATGGTCACACTCTTACGTTCACTAATTCGTGTGCCTACTTTTCAGGATCAGATACGCCTGTTCTCTCTGTCTCGTCTGTTTTTCTTCATCGCCGGATCTGCCGCGGCAATGTAATGCCACGTTTACCGTCGCTGTAACATGCAAATATTCTTTTATGCTTTAAATTACAAATCAAATTTGCTCACAAAGAACATTGTGCGGTGTCGCGTGAAAGGACGTGATTCGCGATACGCGTGTGATCGCCCCGCACATGATTATACATGTAGATTAATATTCAAATTTTGCTATTAGGAAGCGATGCAATTCGATGCCAACTACATTATGGAACTAGTTATCTGGAGCCTAAAGTCGAGGTTAATAACACAGGCCTGCATATTTGGGAGTCCGAATTCAGATTCAGTACACCAAATTACATAGGAGGTGACCCTCTTTTTTTTTAAAAAGGATACCCTTGTAGGTCTGTGTAATTCATCTTCCTTTGTTAGTTCTTTTACACGTATAAAGCAATTATTAGCTTTGTTATTGTAATCCTGCGTTTGCTTTTCAATATGGCGTAAAATTTTTTTATTATAAATTTTAGTATTATAGCTTTAAAAATTTTTCTTTTTAATTTTAACTTAATTTAAATATTTCTATAACATTTTTATTTTTCTATGAAAAAGTGTTACATTGAATTTTAGATTTCTGAATATTCTCGTTACATTTTCTGATTTCTGCCGTTTTTATTACAAAATTATTATATTTAATTATAAAAATAATGATTTCGTTTTTTATTTTTATAATGTTCGTGATAAATATTATTTTATTATTTTTTATCTCAACGTTATATTGGTTAGTATTTGTTAAACAAGATTGCGCTAAATTAATTAATTAACATTTGCTGAGTTTCACATCGCATCAAAGATACATCTGTTATATGTAAATTTAGTGTATAAGGTTCAGGGTTAATGATTTGCCAACTGTTATAATGACGTGATTGACGCGCTTGAGTATCTTGACTCAAATGACTGGACTTGTCCCTCTCACTTCTCTCTCTCTCTGTCTGTCTTTATACTTAATGTTGTCTAATTAGCGTAATATTCGTATCTAATTGCGAATATTACGATCTCAATCCCTACTGCATTCGGATGATAGTTACCGAAGAGAATAATTCAAAAATCAAATCAAACACAAAGTACAACAATTTAAAAGAAAATGTTTTCAATCTATGCTCTGGCTAAATGAAAAGGCTGTTACGTCATACAGTAAGTAATTACGAATATTTATAGAAAATGAAATATCTCGAACGGCATTTCGTATACTCCTTTATTCTTTATTGGATAAAAGTAACTCGTCTAGAATTTTTGTTCACACGCGTGTTGCTGATCGACGTAGTCTCGCGCTATTTATACTTTAATGTTATTTTCAGCCTCTGCAGTTATAATGTCAACGTGACGTGTCGATGCAACAAAGGATCGTTTTTATTTAGACGCGCGGACAAGTACATTGACGCTGCCGCGTTTCTTGACATATATATCTGTTAATTTCAATTCCGTGGCAAACATTAGTCCGTAGCCTAGATATGAGGCATGCGATCACGAGTGTTACTAGTTTCGGGCGCCACTCTGTCTACCTTGAATTTGGATACCTGTCGTACCTGGCTCCTATCAAAGTCTGGGCACGTACTAATTAGTGCAGCTCAGGTTTATATATTAACGACTACGTATGTCAACAGGGTTTCACTTTGCCAACCTAATGACGCATTACTTTGACATCGCATGGTTACACGAGCGCTGTACACAAACACTTTGTGTCGACGCATGTTGTATACACATCATTTGCATTCAGCAGAACACTATTGCACAACTGATACATTACCAATGCAATGACTTTAAAAGTAATTAGATACAATCTAACATATCGATATTGAATGTAAATTAAGCCTCTTAAAAATTAAAAAAATAGATGTATAATAAAACTAAAAATATATTGTTTAAAAATGTGATTTTCTAGAGATATATTGAATATAATTTATATTGAATAATATTTATTATTATGACTTTCAATATATAAATCCAATGAATAACAATTAATTTATCCTTTCATTTATAGAATAAAAAAGATCATCAAAGATCTCATTAAAAAGAATATTAACTGGATTAATTTTATTATAACTTTATTGTTCTATTTTTAATCATTGTACTTTAATTACTCTTTATTTAGCATTTTTATTTCAACATATATTCAGTGGCTAAAAATTCTTTTTTTAATTTTTCCATTAATTTTACGCGATTTACGAGTCACGACTCTTCTTCGTATTTTTAAGCTCGCTGTCCGACGAACCCATACGTATGCATATCCGCATACATATTTATACAAACGTAATCCTTTCCGCTTATTTGAATATCGTGCGGAGATATAATTATTTAAACGCACACTCGTGATTTATTCGCTCGGAATTTGCAAGATATTATTTTTTTTTTACTTAACCAACGGAATGTCTGCGGATCAATATGACGGATCGAAATCGTTCATCTCTCGATGTCGTTATCCCACGATGTCACACACGTACGCATGATTGTGTTCGCGCGTACGTAGATTTCTAGATAGATTTGCTATTAAAATTTCAGCCGTGCCAACCGCGTCCTCCCACCCGCTACCCCTAACATCATAACAACCCTGCTGCGCAGTGGTGCGTCGAATTAACATTTCAACGAGGATGGTCGTGCACGCTCCGCCATCACGATAAAACGGACGCGTTATTGCTTTACTGAATAAACATCGCACCATTCCGAAATTCGCGTAGCGACTGCGAATGTACATGAAACATTACGCATATAAAATGTTTCGGAAATAGTGGTTTCAATTTTGATGGGAGATTAATTAATTCATAGTTATCTTTTTTTTTAGCTAGAGCTTTGAGATGTCAGTATTTCCGGATTATATTGTAAATTCACAAAGAAGTCATGCGAAAGGAAATGTGTAAATAAAAGATAAACGCTAGATAAATATGGTTTTCTCGGAATTTTTTATTCAAAGATTAAGAATTACTAAGATAGGTATTTAATATTAAATATTAAAAATTATCGGTAATATATGACTATTATATTATATGACTATTATATATATAATTATTAAATATATTATATTATATGACTATTATATATATTATATGAC